>KZ349590.1:8174-28846 GCA_002352805.1 Teladorsagia circumcincta | reverse complement strand
GCAGGCCAGCGCCAACCAGTCAGGCCAATATCTTGCCGGGGGACATTTGTCGTGTTTATAGCAGCTGATTCTTACGAGTATCTCAATACTAGCTATTAGCGCCTCCTTCTTATTAGCCCCGACACGAGCCCACGCGTGGGTGCAATTCAAGGACATTGGAAGGTTTCATTGCTGTTTTTACTATATGACATGACTTATTATTGATTGGAGGGCTTATTTTGAAAGCTCAATATCGATCTCATCGACTGATTTTGATCGCTTTTGTCGAATTTGTCATCTTTTTCTCCGACACCCTCCATCTCTCTTTCTCCAATCATTTATTTCATTTTTTGTCATCGATTGAAACACTTCGGCTTCAGGCATCGATTGCACAATATGTATCCAGGACCAGGTTTAATTCTAGCGCTGGTGCTTTTTCACCAATTTCACGACCCCCCCCCCTTCTCAGGAGGTTTCACTGCACCAGCCGATCAGTTATGAGGTCCCACAATACCCCTCTCTCCCTAAATCGCAAACCGCTACGCCCCCTCGTTGGTATCTGTACCATCGTACGGGTAATCCACTTCAGGATAGTTTTCGACGTCTCCTGCACTCGTACAGCCGACGCTATCGCAAGATACGGGGCACTGTCGTGGCAGTTCATTCAAAGCGGGTGGGAAATCTCCTTCTGCAAAAACCAAGACTGAACCTTAGGCGGCGGAGGTGAGACTCCAAGCCCAACTTTCACTTCCCCGAAGCTCCTGCCCCTCCCCCTAAGGTTTGGTCCTGGTTGGATGCCCCGTATACTGCCATAGCGTCCAGTTTTTTGGTTGCACATGAGGGTTTTAGTGACCGTCGCGGTCCTCAAATATTGCAAAAAAAAATTGAGGACCGCGACGACGACGAATTTGTTACAATTGTACAGTACAGTTTTCGGATGGATCTTCCTACCGGGTCATTGTTACGATTTCATAGCGCTTTTCATTAGGTTAGCAGAGGGACTGAAAGTCGAGCATGGATGGAATGAAAATTGAAGCCGTTGTTTCATCTTCCATAGTTTCTCCGAAAACCATTGGGGCCGCATGTAGTTGAGAAGGGGTGGAATTGAGCGCTTGCGCCCTCACAGTGCTGGAACGTAACTATGCATGGCCCTTCCTGCCTGCATTGCTTCCAGTTTAGCGGACAAACGCGTGCTTTTTTCATGCAGCCCCAGAACTAATTTATTCGCGGGATTTCCTTTATTGCGTCATATGCCTGTTTTCTTGATATTATATCCAATTTCCTCCTATTATTGATTTTAAGTGAAGGCGTGGCAATGGCGATTGACGTCGCTAACGAATGTGTGCATATTCAGTAAGCTGAATTCCGAAGCTCATCTAGACCATCTTCTATTTTCGAAGTCAATCGTTGGTACCAAGTTCGCCTGAGAGGTTCAAAGGCAAAATTTACGACAGAACAGCAACCCTTTAAATTGAGTTAGGGATGGTAAGTGGTACCAGAAAGAAGTGACTATGAGAAACGGCCCAGGACCGAGAAAAGGAACCCAATTCTTCCCTCTCGATCTCGGCATTGATGCGACTCCCATTATTGTGCACTCTTCAATATAACGCTCTAACTGCTACCTAATCACTCGCTGAGTATAGCGAGTGATTAGAAGGTCGGTGGGCGTGGATCGCCAAGTGCGCCAAGAGCGAGCCATGCTAGATCGGCAAGGTCAAATCTTCCGCTGCCGATGCGTGTCGGTTCGCACCCTCAAGAGGTCCGCCTGTTTCCCTACGAGGCAATTTACCCCTTATTTGATCTTCGTTCTTATCGTGGAGTCCTCCTTTAAATTTAGGATGTTACATTGCTGCTGGTCCAGTAAAGTGTTTCGTCTAATTGAGGTGAATGAATTGGAGGTTTAAGGGATGGTTGGGCTGTCGTTTCCCAAGCGCTCTCAGAAGGATCCCAAGCTAATCGTCACATCTGGTTTCCTACCGTAATCCCAGCGGTGTAGGATGCCTGTCGAAATGAACACTACACACATTAGTTGACGGCTTACGGTTAGGAGGGCATCAACTCATTGTATGGGGCACTTATCGCATTCGAAAACCTTCACAATTCCGAGTGGATGTCGAGTGTGTGGCGTATCTCAAAAACCTCTTGCTCAATTTCGAGTAATTTACCCATTCCACTGACATCGACCTAGACCTCGTGTTTTTGTTGAGCTTTTATCTTTCACGCGATTTCTCCCTTCCTATCCGTGTCCCACTCCCTAGCCAGCGCTCATGAATGTACTTTTTGGCAGTCCTAGAATGGTAGAGAAACTGCCCGCACTTCCGAAAGAACATTCTCCTTTTCTTTGAGAAGCATGTCATTTTCCACCAAATGCGCTCATACCCACCCTTGGGAATCATAAAATGCGATCCCTTCGTTGGGCATGCCTGAGTGGTGGCTGACCATGCCAGTCTTAAGCCTAGTTACGTAACCTGACGTCGACGTGATGACGATTTCAGCGTTTTCCTAGAGCTTGTCGTTGAGCCCGAGTGGGGGTGGCCGAGATTGGTGTATTATTTATCACTATCGTCTTTACTCGGATATTAATGACGGCATCACGTGAAAACCATAGCCGACGCGGCTCCTGCCACTACGACATATCCGGCTTCGGCCACTCCCATGAAGCTATTAACGCCATTAGAACGTCGGCCGAAAGAATTCTGGGTTCCTTTTTTCGTCTCTGAAACCAATCGTGCACATGCTTATGGCTTCCTCGATAACGGGCAGCTTCTTGAACGTTCATTTTCATCCCTAGCATACGCCATGCAGCCAGATTTTGTTTAAATTCGTGATAGTGTTGGAAAATCATAAGGAGGAGCTCGACTTTTCATGACCTAGTGCGTCACGTGCAAATGAAAACCGTGCCCGTGCTGCGAGTGAGTGGATGGGGCTACAGAACAGGGCATGGTTCTCAAAACTCATTAGCCAAGCAAGGAGAGGAATTCTTGTGAGCGTGGGTTTTTCTGGAGCTTATCTGGTCTATTTTAAGCGTAGCTTATCTTTTATCTACGACCTTAGAGGCAGCCATCACTATAATCGGGTCGACTTGCGATAAGACGCTAATAAAGGGCAAATATACTTTCAGGTTTGAGAACGCCCACCACCGTAGAAGGATTGAAAGACCTCTTTTCAACGTATCAGGGTGACTTCAGCTAAGCGGCCGTTATCTCAGCCGTAGTCTCGTCTGCTAATGAAATCAGCGAGCAGAGAGGGGTCCCAATTATCGGGTAATTTTGATGGGGCTTTTTAATAACTCCTTAATTTCCCCTCCATTCAGCTTAGTGAGCACCTCGACTGCCATATTTCATCGACATAACAGTGCGTGACCGCTGCTAACCATACATATTATGTTTACTTCATTAATTTTGTTGATCAACTTTATTGGTTTTCGTATCGTTCGCGGGAGATACTATGCTGCTTTGCGTCTGCAGCCTTCCTAGGCAAACCCCGCCTTTCAAACTCCGTTCCCAAAATAAAGGCAGAGGTTTTAGAGGTTTTCTCATACCTAGAGTCCTCAGTGACATACGCACCATGCATAGACATTCCCGCAGTTGCGCACAACGGCAACTGGAGATTCACCCTCTCTCAAACCCCGCCCACATTTTTGCTTTATTTAAAGGAACAGTCCCGGCGGGCGATGCCGCACCGCTCTTGCCAGCCGTGGAGATCGCGGCTGCGAGGGATTTGCGATCGTTTTAGGACCACAGGAATCGTTTGAAGTCGATTAACGATCGCAAATGCCTCCGCATCCTATCGCAAATGCCTCCGCAGCCTATCACGCGATCTCCACGGCTGGTAAGAGGTGCGATCATTGGCCGCCACGCCCACTTCGACCCTGCCGGGACTGTTGCTTTATCCACACAAAAGCAAGCTCGCACGGTAAATGCCATTCTTAAGTGTTCCAAGTATCCATACCATCTTCAGCATGAGGGTCGAAAAGCATGGAGTCAAGAACAGTGACTCAAACGGAGCGGGTCGTGATTCAGAGCAGAATTATGCAGGCAAAAGTGTGTTGTGACGATCGACGGCAGAGAATATTCTGACGCGATGGGCAAGCCATAAACATCCTCTGCCATTCCGAGAAATGGATGGGGTGTCCGAATCGGAGGAAATCGCATGTTACCCTTCCCGGGTGGAACGAAGTGAGTCGTGCGAGATCCATTGGCCCGGAATGCTGCCTCCAGATGTTCTTAAATATCGTCCACTGGCTTCAGCTCCCGCTTACGTGTCATACTTTGACCGCTATTGTCGTATTATGCGTGCGGTTACGTGGATCGAATCCTGGATCATGCGTCGTTAAGTTCAGCCAAGCCTTCCATCCCTTTTGGTTGGTCGATTATTAGCGGTCTTGTCTGGGATGTTAAAAACGCTGCTTGCGGTTGGACCCCACGTGTCATTCTTAAGGTCATTACATTTAGAATATCACCACAATTACAAGCGGAAGTAGTAGAATGCGTGGCGCACCCCAAAAAGGAATAGATCGATACAGATGATTTCGTACCCATCTGATTTCAGTAGGTCAAGTGCAGTGCTTAATAAATACACCCCCCCCCCCCCTAACTGGGATTTTTTCCCAGCAGACACATATACACAAATTCACTTTTTGTATAGGTGATTCCTAAGGCTATCCTTCCCAGTTCAATAGAAACGTGTCGAGTGAAAGGCGGAGAAAAAACGGGCAGTTACACTCATGTCCGTGTTTGTGGAGATGACCACAGCTAAATGTATAGAGCAGTACTATCGAAAAGGGGAGATACGTATGTCAATCCTTCTGGGATGCGCCATGCAACTGGTTTTCATTCAGACCTCTGTAGCTTTTGTATGCTTCTCTGGATCACAAACAAATGTTTCTTCGTCTTCAAAAACGAGTACGGCGCAATCATCCGAACCCACACAGATTGACGGCTTAGTTGGCCTAGGCCAGATTTGAACCGGGTTTGATTTCAGGTCTATGTATGCCATAAAGGCGCCACTTGCCTCTGCCACAATTTTGTTTTAATTCAAAGTTATTGAACGACACTTGCGGTGTTCACTTTTTTCGAGTTGAGTGTGAAATCGATAGATGGCCACTTGCACACAATCTCCTCACTCACTCTCTCGCTGGCCCCGCCACCGCCGCCGCCTTCGCCGCCACCCCCACCTGAGTTGTACACAATTAGCATTGCAAATGAAGTCGATTTTTGATCGCTCTGATGTTTGACGGCTCAACGTCGATCGCGTTGCTCGATGATGAACGTCATCGAGCGACCTGACCGGCTTCTATAGCACGAGTTGTAGCCGATTAGTCTGCCCAAAGAGCAGAGAGCACTGCTGAGCGCTAAACATGGGCACATTCTGTTGCTCAGTCTTCAGGAACCGTAGCTAGCTAGGGAGGCAATCGAAACCCGTTCTAAAGTGGTAGGGTTAACCCCACGTTCTACACTTCAACACTGTTTTTTTATAATGTCGGTGTCCGCTGGTGACTGCTGTGGCCGCGGTCAGCTGATAGAAAAAACAGCTGTGGAGGCGAGGCGAGCCCGTCACTCACACAACCTGCCCGCGGCTGCCTTTTGTTGCCCCACACTGGCTTGACCACGAGATTCTCCTGAACGGCTACGCGACCGATTATTACGATTATCACTTACATGGTTTTTTCGTATACGAAACTGAAATGTGTGCAAATATCCCTGTTCGCAAAATCAATTTTGACTTTTCTAAGAAGTGCCGTTTCCCTGATGCTCATCGATGTCGCCCGATATCGCCCGTTGTCGCCCGTTGTCGCCCGTTGTCGCTCTTCTCGCCCACTATCGCGCTCTTGTTTCTTTGTGATGTGGTTTCTAGTCGCTATGATAGTGGAAAAGGAATACAATAAAAAATTAACCCAATCGAGTCCTATCTTATTTTTTTCAAATTCACAGATGCTAAATTTAGATCTCCTCAAGGTGTGGTTTGTTTCCAGTCGACACACACAGTCTGCGGCAAAGCGCTGTGGTCGTCAGTTGCGGCCCTACATATAATGCAGAGAGCTCATACAGCCAACCCCTCCCCCCCCTCCCCTCCACCTAGTATCCTTTGGGATTAGGCCCTCTAGGATGGGGGCCTAGAAGAGGGGGTTTGAAAACAAATTTACTTTTCCCGGAATTCCTAATTTCCTCTAAGCTCACTCCGCACAACGATGCCTCATCCACCAGTGCCCGCAATTAGTCCATGGGACTTATCCCTGCCACAAAATAAGGCTGGGTTCAACGACGGCAGAGTTTGGGCCATCTTCGGCACTGGAAACACATGGAATGGGCGCTGAATGCATGAGGGAGTGCAGCTGTGGACACTCAAGCAATCAGTGCGCTCAATGTAGTGAACGTATTAGTCTCTTTGTCTCGTTCGTCCCTATACTATTTCATTTTCGAGACCGTAATCACTCGCCGCTCACCTGCGTGATTAGATAGGCAGTGGGCGTTCCCAGCCAACTGCGCCAAAGGGAAGGCCATGTTAGGTCGCTGTGGGTATATCATTTAATGCGAATTGCGTGTTGGTCCGCACCCTTATGGGGTCCGCCTGTTTCTCAACTAGGTGAATTACCCTTCTTCAATCTTCCTTTTCATCGTGGAATCCGCCCTTAAGTCTTCTGTTCGAAGTTTCTTTCTGATACCCATAATTCTGTCTACCTTTTCGCTTTTGTTTAAGAACTTTTTCATTGTGCCCAACCGAATACCACATTCTCGGTTCAATCGAGGAGAAGTAATTGAAAACAGGACTATTAGCTGGATGAATCAGCTAGGTCTAACGCTAACAATTCATCACAAGTGTGATGAGTCATGAGGAAAACCCATCGAATTAGCCGCAACTCAAAGCTGGGCGCACGTTTTTTGAGCAGTCTGCTCAACCGTATCCACGCAAGCTTTTTTCTGCTCTGAATTCGGACTCTTTGAGCTTCATTATATCACGTGTTTACTTCTTTCCCTTATGACTACACAGACTTACTTTTGGTCTCCGATGTTAGCTGTTGCATATGTACATTTACATTTATGACACTTTAACACCGTGGCAAATAAATGAATTGCTTATGCGTGGCGCATTCTAGAAAGATCGACCAACCTTTATTCCTAACGACAGTGAGACGAGCTGTGTGTAGAGAGAGCAACATTCCCAGCAGGGTCGAAGTGGGCGTGGCGGACAAAAGTCGCACCACCTCTTGCCAGCCGTGAAGATCCCGTGATTGACTGCGGAGGCATTTGCGATCGTTTCAGGACCACAGGAACTATTCTAAGTCGATTCACGATGCAAATCGTCATCGTGAAGGAATCTCACGGCTGGCAGGAGGGGGCGCGACATTTGTTCGCCACGCCCACTTCGACCCTGCTGTGACTGGAGCTTTGAGTACTGAGGAAAAATGGGCTTTAAATTTGTATGGCCCAGAAGGAGACAAGGCTCTCCCTTTGCAACTTGGTGGTCTATATGAGCTCAGATACATATAAGGTAATACAGACAAAGCATTGGGCTCTTCAAATCTCACTTTGAGATGCGCCACGCATTTGACTACCATCCAGAATCGTAGTGGCATTTTGAACGCGATTTGGCCAATGCAGTGCGTTGCGACCGCCGGCCGATGTACAGTCGGTGACCTACAAGTCAGTGACTACAAGTCTCCCCAGAGGGCTGAACTTGGTTGGCCGGGTGAGCCAGGATTTGATCCCCGAGCGGCGCGCGTATAATGCAGCGCCTCTTGCCACGGGGCCAATGAGTACCTAATCCCATGTAACATATCAAAATGGCAATTGGGAGAATCAATCCCCTTTGTAGACCATACTGCTTCCGAATTCTCAAACTGTGCTGGACTCTTATCATTAGGAGACCGTAAATGAACACAGCTGAGAAAAGTGGATTCATTTTCATTCAGATCATTTACACCTCTCCATCTGTTTTTATCTTCTCCCAACTTTTTCGATCTTTGCGATTTATTTTCAAAAATCATCCAGTTTTTCCGTGAATAACACCATTCAATTGGCTTCAATTAGGTCGTTTTTCAATCTTACGCCGATGGATTTGCCATAATTATAAGGTGTGGGCGCTGTACTGCGCTATGACGTTAGTGAGGTAAGGTGACAAGCAAGCTACCCAAAAAACTATACCTCCGATTTGCCTTCACAATCAAGCCCGCCTACAAAATCTTCCAGATTTATCTCCAAGAAGAGGTGAACTAACTTTACATTTGACTGCAAAATGGGAGGTATGGGTTTGATTCCCTCACCTTAATGGGAGGTTCGGGATCTCCCTCACCTCCCGGTTTGAGTGAAGTGTTTGCCCAAACTGCACTCTCTAACGATACTCTTGCCACTGTTGTTGTTATTGCATGTAAGCTCCCTGTTCGGATCTCATCTTATAGTACTACTTCGGTCCTTCGTCTGTCTACTTCGCTCCATCCTATTGGTCTCCCCATGTATTGCCCCCTTCCCGCGCAGCTGGAGCTGTACCTAAGAAACCGTGGTGTTATGCTGGATCGGATCCTGCCGCGGTTAATCAAACCATCCACTCACCACTCGTCCGATCTATCCGAGTAGTCAAAGTTATTTGGATATAATCATAAGTCAGTGCCTGTAAGCCGCTGTTTATGCTATATAGTGGTATAAGCTTATCACTGAAGGCGACCTAATATATCACAACACGGCGCTCATGTCCTTGGGGGGGGGGGGAACCTTACAACTGGACCGATGGGAGGTGATACTGGGACTAAACCCAGGAGAGGGGAGAAGCCCCAAGGAGGACATATATTCTTCATATCCTACTCCAGATCCTCGTTCCCTGATTAAGCCTTAGTTCCAAGCACAGCTACGGGCTCACAGGCTGAATGTCTCTCACCCCCCCCCCCCTCCCAAGGACATGAGCGCCCATAAGACTTTTAGGGCCGGTTAACCTATGTTGGCTCTCGTATGCTAAGTCAATTCAAGTAGCACGATGAGTAGTCTCTGCATATTTGGAAACTACCCCGTCTTGCTTTGCTCTGTCGAACTGTCCATCGCCTTTGGATAGCACACCCTGCATAATAAGTAGATAAATAAATAAATAAATAAAAATAAATAAGATAAGATAAGTAAATACATAAGTGAGTAGTTTGAGTAGTTAACTTCTTTTCCCTAGTTCTATTTGATGATCAGATGTGTATTAGTATAGCGCGCAATGAATAAATAAATAAATAAACAAATAAAATAAAACATGCCTAATTTTATTCCTCAGTACCACTTTTGTGCCTACGCCTGTGCCCTTTTGCGGTTCTGAATAGGAGGTGAATGTCTGACTCATTTTGGAGAGACTGATGAACGCTTTCTCCTCTATCCACATTACCATTCACTCGAACTTGAACGTCACTATCTATCTATGGGTAGTGTGCACTATTATGTACTACAAACATATCGGTCTGTAGACGGATACCCACTGTAATAAGACCCCTCCACCTGTAGTGCCTCACTTTATCATGTACTCTTTCATTTACGATCTCTAGGCGATTAAGCTGTGCACGCAGGCAGTACTGCCTCCTTTTCATCTTCACTAATGACGATTATCCTATCTTTGATCGACAGCGCCATTAAACAAGGAGCCCACAACGCTTTGCTTAGCCTCTTCGGCTCTCATTTCTCGGACCTCGCGCTCACTTCCATGTTCTCTATTGGCGGCATGCTATCCTTGGAAGGGTGTCGTAGGTGAAATTCTCTTCAAATTTCAATGCCTTTCCACCTAAAATCACTTTAATGAATAACCAAAAGTAAAGTTTGTAAACAGTTTGTGTATATAAAAGTCAAAACTTTCCATGGTCAGGAAATTAACCCACAGGAACTATCAAATGAAAGAGATTCCCTTTCGCTCCCACTGCGGGAAGGATAGCACACGACCTCAGGACATCATCCACTTGACCGTTCGTTTACTCTTCTGTTTCGATTTTACATTATATTTCGAGTTTAATACGAGTACATGGCGCATCCAGTAGTGATTAGTTGCCATGGATGCTTCGTTTCCTTCGTATACTCTAACGCTCCTTAAGGGTTCTTTTTGCTCGTATGGCTCTTGTGTTTGGTAATGAGAAAAATATCAAGAACGTGTTAAGGAATTAAAGGCACGTTCCACAATCTCTTAATTGGAGCAACCTCCCTCTGAATGAGGTAGCTGGATAGCTAGTGCAGAAACTGTACCAACTCCGTGACTCTGAACACCTGGCAAGTGCGCTAATAGCTTACGAACTGCACCATGCATGCCGCTTCACGAATGTGTTGATGTCTACGTCTCGCTTGTTCCCTATACTCTCTCTCCGATCTTACCCTTTCTCTTTTGCACTTCTTGGACTTTCTGTATTGCAGAACCGTTATGGCCCGAAGCGAAACCTCAGCGTTTTTTGGTAGTCTATCTCAACTTTTTTTTTCGTGGGCGGCCCACGATTGACACTCAGATGAATGTCTCCTCTTTAGGAAACTCTAGTACATATCCGTCACCCACGAAAGCCACAAATTCTCTTTGGCCTTTGTGTTCTGATGAGGGTAAAGGTACAGCGCGGATACTGCTGCTGATCGGCCACTTCTTTATTTGGAATAGAACACCGGTTTGGCAATTTTCTACAAGGACTTACATTCCATGGCCGTTTAGTTTCTTCTGGAAGTCGCTGACGCAGACTGCGAATGGAAGCTAATTCTTTTGTACATTTGGATAGTTGCCATCTAGTCTGAGCCGACGCGAAGCCAAAGCCAGCTCTGGATTAAATTCAAGGTAGATTTGAAACCACGGGTTGGGATTGTTGGGATTAGGTGCAGAGAAGTAGTCCCCCTCCATAGTGAAAAACACTGCTTCCCAGCCGCAGCAGACGCGACCCTGTTTAATTCAAAAGGCGAGGTAACGGCCCTAAGGTCTCACCTTGTGTGCTACCGTGCTGCCATCCTTAATAATCGCGGCATACGTGACGTCTGCGCCCTCTTGCGTAGAGTATGCTCTCTCGCGTTTTCCCTCTCCCCGCATCGCTGTGTCTCTGTGTTATACCATGGCCAACCTCACAAGGAAAATTCAGTGTTTTCCAAAGCGCTTTTTTTCGACTCATGCGTTAAGCTAAAATCGGTCCAAGCATGATTCCGCTGAGGTTCCCAGAGCACATTTTCAGGTAGGTTGCATGTGAGTTCTTATTTGTAGATGACCTCATATAGGTCAGTGCGGCCCAGGAGTTGGCAAACAGTCTTCCCCCGCTGTTCAGTCCAGAATTTCAGATGTATTCATTTTAGCCAAATCTTGCACTCCTGCAAAGTCTAGTAGCTTGCCCTGGACTAGTCTAGCGAACGGCACTTTGACTCAAATCTCGTTAGGCGTCTGCAAACCAGATGCCCATTTAGCTGCACCAGTGTTTCTGAATCGTAGTAACTGTTTGTCTTTGTTTGCTTGTTTGTTATTGAGTTGGCGGAGCTAGGGCGAAACGGTGTCGCGGTACCATAATTTATAGCGCACATGCCCGAGTAAAGCCGATGTCAGACTTTGCGAATCACTGGTCTCGAATCGCTCGACTCACCAAAGTCTGACATCGGCCTAAACGGGAGGAGCGGGTTCGAGTCCCGCCTACGGTGGATGTTTTGTTAACCCAGTATGTCTGTGAAATAGTGTATAACTAGATTTCAGATGGATAAATGAACATTGATCATTCGCGTCTTTATCCTTTTTTTCTGATTGCGTAATGAATCAGAGAAGCCTTAGCAGGTGCTTTGGCGATTCATCGAGATTATCCATGCCAATGTTTTGCGTAGATTTCTTATTAGTCACTAAGTAATGCTGTGGAGCACACCAAGCCTGCTTTCGTCTTCATCTGAATTGCTGTTGTCATAAGGTGTACACCATGTCTAAGCTCGCAGCAACAACAATTCAAGAAGTCACTAAGTTTAGTGGTCCCCATGTCAAGCTGTTTCTCATGGAATCCCCGACATAAAGGAGCACACCTGCTCCAGATCCTTGACGATTACTTACAATTACCCCCTCATAATTCGCCTGACGTCCCAGACTGATATTTTAGCTGCGGGTTACCTTGGCCGCTAATCCCAGTGCATAGTTCGTCTTGAAAGTGTCCGAACGAGTAACAAGGATCTCGTCAGGAGTCCTCGGCTTTATTCTCGGCTATAGTACAGGACCTAAGGGCTGCCTGTTCGAATTGTTTCTGTTCTATTTCGAGCCTTTTTGACTCTTATTTCTGTGCTTTCTACACCTTCTAGCTGCTTTTCTTTTCTTTTTTTTCCATTTCGACTGACAGGTTACTTCACATATTCTATTTTTCATATATGCTCACAGTTTCGATGTATCGAATAAATAAGAAAGTAAAATCATTGCTCAACTATTTTCACCACCTTATCATTGGTTTTCAACCTAATAGTGAAGATTACATCAATTTGCCCGATTTCTTATGGGTTTTGGACATTTATTTTGTGAAGGCAATGTGCTGCTCTAATCGAGGATAAATCACTATTTGGCTATTTCGGGCGACGGACACCTGGCTCGTCCCAGGTCGCGCGCGGCAAATTGCGCGGCGAACTCTGCCGCGGTGCGCTGCCTATCCTATCATACGTTTACGGACTTCTCGAACTTAGTTCTTCGAAGTGCCTCGATTCTCGAACTTAGTTCTTCGAAGTGCCTCGATTTGACCCTTCTGTCTGCGCACTTCCGCCTCAGCAATGGCTCATAGTTACAGTGATCTCACAAATCCGAACTTTCGCCTCAGTTCGATTGACTAGTCCATCCCGGGGTCCCGCAGTTCGATTGACTGGTCCATCCCGGGCCCCGCAGTTCGATTGACTGGTCCATCCCGGGGCCCCGCTCTCCTCCAAGGCTTAAGCTTACGGCTCCCGCCTTCCTGCTTAGGATTCGGAGCCAGCTAGGCGCCGTTCTTTAATCGTCTGTGCTTTTGTCACAGCAGGATCGTCGAGGAATGACCTGTACTCCATGAAGCGTTCATATCGCAGCGTAGGTTGCCGTGCGATTTGCTGAGCGCAGCCCCGGACGAGCCAAAAGTCCGGCAACCGGCTATTTCAGGGTTTTGTTGGCCGCCCAGGCATAGAATAATTACTCATACTGCGTGGCGTTTGCACCCTCTTCCGTAGGAAGTGCGCTCTTCCCCGCGGCGCTGTGTCTCACCATCGTACTTCATAAGAAAATTTCACTGTTTTCCAGAAGGTCCTTTTTACCCCTCTAATATCGTATACGTATTTCTTGTCTGATTTTCGAGTTAGTTGACGCACCGATTCGATCGCGCCCCGTTCCTCTAAGATAGTTTTGAAAGGTAGCACATAAATGGGATATAAGGGGGTCAACCGTAACTTCTCTTCCCCATACCATCAAACCTCTGTTACCCTCACCAGCCAAGTATTCGCATAGCAAACGCATTCCGGTCCTTCTCTACCGGTCGGTGGAGAAACAATTGAAAAGCGGTGAATATGAGAAAGTTCACAAGCCCAGTCTTTTATCGATCTCTACTTATTTACCGTGGCAACTTTCACACTGATGTGAGCTCATCACAAATCCTTCATCACGTCGATAAGCTAATCTGAAGGATTACTTCCAGAACACGGCTCATTGTAAGACGGGGAAATTGCAAAGAAAAAACTGAAACAAGGAAATTTAATAGAAAAACAACTGCTAATGGTAAGAAGGCAGAGATTTTGAGAAGATCATACGAGTGTGCTTTACGGTTTTTACTCACCTGATACTCTTTATGGGTCTCTTAACAAGGGATGGCAAAGGAGGAACTAGGAGAACTGGGTGGTACGGCCAGGAATCAAAAATTGGAACTTCTTTTCTAATTAAAAACCGATATCTACCTTTCCGAAAGGACTGTTCACTGAAAGAGCAAGTGTTATTACTCAAATGACTATGTATTATAATTGGCGGTTTATCAACCCGTTTCTGGAATGCGCCGCGCATCTGAAATCTATTCAGAATTGCAGGCATTCGATTGCGATCCTGAGCATGAAGTAGCCGTGGGGACAAGCCGCCACGCAAGCCAGTTTTTTACTTTCCACTCCAATCTCTTTTTTTATTCCCATACAGCATGGTTCTTCTTGCTCCCAAAGTGAAAGCACCCACAGTCGCAGTCACCGCCATAGTCACAGCCGCAAGGATCATTAGCCAAAGTTATCCTCTCAAACGCCCAGAACGAATCCGTGCGGGTTGTTTTTAATTAGCTTCACAATCTTAACGTTCTCAGATTCTTCATGGGCCAATAATCTACCATTTGAATGGTCGGTTCAGTTCGTGTTTTTTATTAGAACCGTTCCTTTCACCGTAGGGCGCGCAGCACACAGCAGTGTGGTGTAATGTTGTATGAGCGCGTGTGCAATAAATAATATAAATCTCATATCAATTAGGAGAGCTCGGAGAAATGGAGAGCCTGGATGGCTTGGGCAAGATACGATCAGTGTACGACCCCAGCGCCGTGCCTGAGTGAGTGAGTGAGTAGGATCCTTCACCTTAGCCACTCCTTTCAAAAGAAAAATAAAGGGTTTCGGGTAAGGCTCACATCTCTACGTTGATGTTTTTTGTGAGTGGAATTTCAATAAGTGGGTGACTGCTGAACGATCATTTTTACTTAGGTAGCTCTGTGGCCGATATGGTCTGATAGTAGCTAATTAATAGGGACCCTATTCGCATGGTCCCTGGATCAGATCTCAGCTCGGCCCTTTCTATCCGGGACCAGTGTGCTGGACTTGTTCGGAATCATGAAATTGCCAATAGAGTAATTTCTCATACATGTCTGCACAGGGCAAATACGCGAGAAATGTTCGGTTCCGGCCGTCGGCCAAATACACGGCTTATTCTAGAGGATCCACAACGCATCTGCTCTACTCCTATTTTTGTATATAGAGTATGAAATTTTGTTTGCAATTTTATATTGATTAGTTTTCCGAGCCGCTGCCACGAGTGGGTTGCCATTCTGTTTTTGTGGTCGTAACTTTAGTGACGTCCGTTCTCATTTCTTCGGCGACGTCTCCGTCATCCTTTCTAAGCTGCTTTCCTCTTCCCACTCAACCAGACTCGTCTCCCACGTGCCATAATAAGGAAACTCTCTGCTGCAGGGTTTTAGCGCGGCTTCAGTTGGAAGCGGAAATCGTTCTGAGCTTTTCTCCTTTCGTTTGCCCTCCCTACAACTCCTATGACGAGTGCATATGGAGCGACAGGGGGCATCCTGACGAGACGCTTGCTGGAAAATGGACACAATCCACATAGAGGCCAATCACCTCCCACGACTGAGTGATCGGTGACATTCATTTGGGTGGATTGAAGCTTGGGTGAATGTTATCAGGGGTACTAAAAAGGTTACTACAAGGGGGTAGAGAGGAGAATGGGGGATTGAGGAAAGAGTGAGCGGCAGAAGCGTTTTGAAGCACTGGTAAATGTGATGGGGAGCATGGCATAGATAACCTGAACTTTTGTGGATAAGAAGGGGCGATGCCGGTCGAGTAGAGGGGGATTTCTGATCACACACCGTCCCTTGCCCTCACTGCTTGTAAACTCTGTATATTCTCAATCTCAATCCCGCCTCCTCTCCAAATTATAAGTCAGGTAGACTGCAGCGGAAACCTCCAAGTTACGGGCCGTAGCAGTGTCAG
This sequence comes from Teladorsagia circumcincta, assembly GCA_002352805.1. Lineage (NCBI taxonomy): Eukaryota > Metazoa > Nematoda > Chromadorea > Rhabditida > Trichostrongylidae > Teladorsagia > Teladorsagia circumcincta. The sequence continues at coordinate 13,241 of KZ349590.1, read as the reverse complement.
CAGCATAAGCTGCCGATACGCCCACTCGTCCGTGATTGGCTAAAAGCGCTCAGGTAACTGTCTGGAGATGCGAATCAGCCAATCATAGACTAGTAAGCGCGTCTGCAGCATATGCTGCTGACACTGCTGCGGCCTGTAACTTGGAGGTTTCTCTGCAAGTCTATCTGAGAAGTTGACGTTTCCTGTGGGCTTCTCTGAGCCTATACTTCCATTGCTCAGCGTCTTCGAGGCTCATTACAAAATTATATACATTAGTGAAGTTCTGAAGAAAGAAGGTGAGGCTGTCACTAAGCGCAACTACTTCACGGTCGGTGTATGCGTCTTGCTCGTCCCTATGCTCTCTCGTTCCCTCGATGTCTGCTCGCTCACTCCGACGAGCAAATAAATGAGCTGTAAGAAAGTGTATATTTTTTCCCTATTTGGCAGTTTTTTTTTTGCTTTTTTTCCTTGAGTGGCGGACCACGTAGCATTTACTGTTCCATTTCTTGGCTCAACCGTCTGCATTCTGTGATTGTGAAATGTGCCTTTAAGAACTGTTTTAATGAGTATCTAGAAGTTTTGTGACTGGCAACCGTCACCGATCCACCAATTACAGGCGGCATTCGTTCGTCTCGCATAGCTCGCCGGCCTTTTGCTCAAAAAAGAAATTCGGAGTTGATACTTATCTGTATCGATTTCAGATAAAATTGTCTGTGTGCGTGTACTGAATTTTGGATTTCGGTGTACAGTTTCAAATAAGAAGCTCAACGGATGAGCAACCACCTGAACGTGGAAGATTATCACGGTGAGACATTCTCTTTTATTATATTTGTTTATTTATTTGCTAAACACTCATGTGAATATCACTGTTGTCGAGCACCAGATTAAAGGCAGAAGCAAGGAGAATCGAATTAAAAGTGAAAGTAGTGACAAAAAGCCAATCTGAGGGACCGTCCGGAGCCTTTGCCATGCCGGCAAACAGAATAATGGTAAAATTTTTCTAAATGCAATTGTGCCAGTGCTTTGCAACAGCATACCAGGCTGAAGTAGACTAACAGGTCTGTATCCACACCAGCTGGCTATGGTGCCCATATTTGTGGAATAAATAATAGAACAGGTTACATAGCAGCATTACTTACATATAAGGTAAGGCTGCGATTAGGCAGTATCACTGACCAAATACACTGATTTACAACTGGTCCCTCTATCGGTCAACGGGCTGTAGAGAAAAAGGGCAATGAATTTAGTTCAGACATGAAAGGAGGGTTATCGTTCGTGTTCCGCATTTATTCCATCAAGCTATCCCACTTTCCCGCGATCGGACCAGTTGTTCTTGCAGGCTTATTAATACACACATGTAGTATCAGATAGCAGCAAGTATCAAAAAGTTTAATCTTCACGGTGGAATTTCTCTGACGGCTGAAATTTCATGAAAATGATCAATGAGGAAGTTTTTCAGAGACGGCTGCTACTCCCGGTCCGTCAATGGTGAACCGTCCGCCGGTGCTCGTCATTCCAGGAAACAACGAATCAAAAGGCTATGACGATACGAGAAGAATGCTCAAGGTGCTGCAGTCTCATCCATTTTAAGGAGCAAATTTTACAGTCAATTGAAAAAAAAAACTAAGCTCAAGGTTAATATAGGAACTATGGTGATACACCAATAAGTGAGGATATTTTGAAGCAATAATTCGTGCTACAGTAATCCCAATTTCGAGAGAGCAAACAATTTCATCACTGTCTTCTTTTCCAATTAAAGAGCTGTGAGCTGAGGAGAATTTGCTCATGCTTGGAAAGACGTTCCAGGGCAACCTCAGCTGCAACGGTAGGCTACTTCAGAAGCGTTTTTACCGGTGGCCCGTCCAGCAGTCCTTCAGAAAACCACCTTTCCTACCGCGCAGAATCGTTCGATTATCGATTGCCCGGACATTTTCTTTGTTTCTTTTCACTTTTTTCTCTGTTAGCCCGTAATCCGAAACCGATGACTCGTGCTTGTGTCAAGTGCAACGTCAATGGCGACAGTTGGTGCAGCACACGCTGCTCCCCCATCCGTCTGCCGCCACCGCCTCCTTCACCCACGACGACTCCTTCCTCATTTTTCTCGACCTTTTCGTGTAATCATGTTTTTTCCACGCATCAGTTCTAGCCAGAGTTCACTTGAGTCCAACTTCGTAGATAAAATCAATGGGTGATCCCGAGAACTACCCGACGATCTTATTTCTTGACGTCGCCGGAGCGCCCACAACCACCTGACCAGGTGACGGCAGCAGGGAGTGTTGCTGAACGGCCTTTGTCCTGGGGCTGTATGCATTCTTCTGATTTATTGCCACTGGAAGAATTTCTGGTCTGCTTTCTTCAAAAACATCTCTGAGTTCTTCAGAACAGTTTATAGCCCCTACCCGGACCCCTAGGAAAATTTCCAACCCACACAGATAAGCTGTTTTTTTGACATTCGCCGGCCCCTAGTAATGCCCTGAGGGACCGTTGTTATTTTTCCGGCAAGCTTCTAGACTAGAACACGTAGGGCCTTGATTGCTGAACTTGGAATTTTGGCACCAGGCGAATTCCGTATTAACACTAGTGCGGGGGAGGTGGGAGTAGGGGCACTGGCGCTCACAATAGACTAGAGTGTAGGGCGCGAAGTTTTTGACTCGGGTGCAAAGCTTCCCTATGAGCATCGTTTGAATCTAATTGCCATTTCCTACATGATCGATTGATCTGATTCTTTTGCGAAGTGATGTAAGCCTGAAATATTGTTCAGAGAAGTGGGCTGCACTTTCCACACACACATGGTTCGGGAACCAGTCTTGGCTCGAGTTTCGCTCTGCCCAACCGGGCTTATTATTCGGCTAATTAATTGGTACCAGAGTCATTTGCAAGCTCGAAAGCAGTGAAAACGATGACTGATACGCGGAGCGGCTTCGATGACGTCACTGCGCATTCGAGCCTCGGCGCTAGGATCGTGCTGGGACCTTGATAGGCATGGTCTCCACCAAGGACGCCCAACGACGTCCTCAAACGACTACGTCCTCCGGCCATCGTGTTCACCACCTTCAAACACTAGGCTGTACATCCTCATACCCCTGCAGAACGCGTTGGTGGTGACTGAAGGCTGAAATCTCTTTCAAAGTGTCCCAATGATTCTAAATGATGGCGCTTCTGAATAGAGATTGATCAACACAGAATCCTTTGCAGAATCCTTTGTCCCTTTTCTGCCTTTCGGTAGGACCCTTTGAATGGAGCAGCAGATCTTACCGTGGCACAACAATAGCACGAAAAATGAACTATGTAGTGGAAATCCTATCCAGACAGGTGGTCGTTTGCTGCCTGACTAAATTAACGTGCGTTTCGACTTCCGGACACTCCATTATGAACCTCCGCAAAACTTCGGAGCAGGAAGGGGATTAATCCTTTTTTGTTGTTTACATTAGTTACTCGTTTCTTAAAAATACTCACTTCGCTGCGACGTTCTATAAACACCTTTTCTGGCTTCCTGAATGCATTTTCTCAATTCAAAATAGCACCCAATGTGAAGCGCGAGACCTTGCTAGAGTAGAGGGCGCGACTGCGGCGCGGCTGCGGCCGCGAAGTAGTGGAATTTGGTCCGCTGGTGGTCGAGTCACATACGCGCAACTGAATGCAATTTTATTATTATCCCAAGATAACTTACTCTGTTCCATCCGAGGGAGTTTCCCCGTGACACACGCGGCAACGGCCTTGATGAAAAAACAAGGTGTCAAAGTTGGGTCTAGCCGAGGGAGGGGGAGGGGAGAGGGGTGGAACTCAAGGACGGGTTTTCGTCTTCGCTTTTACACAAACGCCTAAACTTCCCCCCTCAGAAATTGGAATCTCCAAAGGCTGCATGAACCGTCGCACAAAATGCCTCAGGCCCTCCTTCTCCCGTCCCCCGCCCCCTTATTGGAACTTATCTAAAAATTAATCCAGCAATGTCGGTGTTCCCATGTAGTGTCGTTCGCTGTTTTTCCAGCTCTGTTTCAATAGGGTCAAGCACAGGTCGCATAGGACGCGATAGGTTGGCTTTTTAGTATCCTATTGAAAAGGTATGCTTGACAGAGTCTGTCCGTCTTTTATTGTCTAAATCTTTAGAAGACTGCTGACGAAGCTCAAAAAAGGGTATGTACAACGTCATTTATCGTACCTTTTATATTGATGTGACTCCATTTCCCATGGCAAGACCTGCTGCAACTGCGTCTTTAGAAGTCACCTTACGGTCTTGGAGTCCTTGATGCTATCTGATGCCTTTGGTGCTACCAAGTCGGCAATTACGGCACCTTTTGCCGTAGACAGTGTCCACTCCTCCCTAAGGAGGGAAAAAAGGTTATGTTGCAAAATATTCTGCGGCACCACATTTGATCATGAATACAAAAAAGTATCGTACAAATAGTGAACCCTATACCTATGTACGCTGTCGCGACCGCACACGCTAGCAAGTCTGCAACCACGTCCTCTGTGTCTTCCTTCGAAACACGAACTGTAATCGACTATGCTTACTTTCCTCTTCGACACTTTCTGCTCTTTTATATTTAACCTGTTCTTTTTGCAGTCGCCTCCATTGATCTGTGAACAAGGTCCATCAGCGCCTTCTTCGCCAACTTCGCCACGATTACGACGACCATTTCCACTCACTGAAGACGCCATGCATCGCATAAATTTGGTAATAGCTAACGATTGATAATTATTACTCTTGTTATTTTTTAACGGGATTACTTCTCAATTTCCACTCACTGTTAGGCTGAGTGGCGCATTCTTCTTCTCTAAAGGTTAGCTGAGATGAGACCGCTTGAGACGCGCGCGCTTGCGACTGCTGCGCAAAGCTTTTTTGTTGACGTTGCGTTTCAAACTCGTCTTCGAAGATTCTCCACGCTGAACATAGGGTGGTGCTGAAGTTATCTCAGCCATGAGCTCTCCTTCATTTATTTCAACAAATATCCGCGACCGCACGCGTGCAACGGCGGTAACCCACGCAAGAAAATAAGCTTGCATATATCCGAGTTGTCTTGGAAACACTATTCAGAAATCGAATTCTGCGATAAGCTTAAAAATTGATCCAGTTCCAATGAATTTATA
>KZ349588.1:0-10072 GCA_002352805.1 Teladorsagia circumcincta | reverse complement strand
TTGTGTTTGTGATGAGAAACAAAGGTACAAAGGGAAGCGACATTTCAAAGTTACCAACCTAATATTAGAAGTTTTAGGGAAAACTGTGGTTTCGACTCAGATTTGAAAAAATTGGCCATTGATAAGTAGCCCATAGATGCCTCCAGCCGTTGAACTGAAAACGATTTTCTTGCTATTCTTCCCAAACAATGAGGCGTTCCACTACTGAATGGGCAATGGCAGACACCCAAGCTGGTGATGGATGACAGGACAGAAACGATGTTGGAGTTGGCAGAATCTTCTCCCCATCAAGACGTGATAGTTGGGTCCACGGCTCTTCCACTTGCGAGGCTTCATATCGATAGCCAGAGCGATTTCAAGAACTGCGAAGTGGTGTGGAATCTCCTCTACGAAGTCGATCTTTGGACGCGTGGCGCTTGTTTCCAAGTCAACCGCCGCGTGCATGACGATATGCAGTCTATGGTCGCCCCCTTTTCCGAAGTTAAATCAAAATCTCAATTTTTTCGTGAAATTTGGCACATAGGGGTGAATCAGGGTTTTGGTCTTAAATATAGTGTTCCTTTCCGGCGTCGGCGCCATTTGGCGCCAGTATGGAGCCGCGAAATTGTTCCGCCAGTGTTCGAAAGAAAACCCATTTGCAGACGCTCCTGATGGTCCTTATCGTGGACACTGCGTTGGTATTGACGCTGGAGCAGTTAGGATCCAATTTGAGAGCGATAATTGAAAATGCAAAATGTGCCCCGAAGGGGAGCCGAACCGCGCTTACCATGCAAACCCAAGTCCAGAACGTTATCCACATGACCACCGCTGCACTGCAATAGGTGAAATGCCGACGACCCCCATGAAACCGCCGCCCTTTCTTCAGCAGTACCACTAAACAGTACTTCAATTTCGTTGGAATTTCACGTTGTTTTCGCTATCATCTTCATCGGCACCCTTCGGTTTCCACGTGGTCTTTTCTACAAGTACGGAACATCACTCCAAGTCAGTAGAGCCGCCCATCCTTGAGGAATTTTTCTCGACCCTTTTTTGACCTTCAGGGGGCCGCTCAGCGTAAATGATACACAGTATTACTCCACGTGAGAGCCCCTACAGCATGCAGAAAACCGTTTTGAAAAAGCGTCCCGCACCCTGAACGACCTCCCTTGTGAGGAAATAATAAGTATTAGGTAGGAATCTTGAATATCTCTTCTCTTGAAACATCAGTCCCAGTACGGAAGGCATGGTCGGGACCGGCTGCAATTCCGTCGGCCATTTCCGATCACGCCCACTTCGAAGCTGTTCAGCCTTTCGTCAGGAAGTCTGACTGACAAATCATTGTCGGAATCGGCCGAGAGGATTGCAGCCGAATCCGACCACGCCCACCCTGCTTGGACTGTTGATTCAAATGTTTATTTGTTCGTAGAGTTTGGAAAACGCATGGAACTCTCAACTGCAGTGTTTCCGGACCTTTCCTGTTCTACTGCTCCTTCCCTGATGCCGACTTTAGCCATACGACATATGAAAATTATAAGAAAAAATGTCATCGGCTCGTTGCGCAATTGTTACTCTGAGAAATAAAGAATTCTATGTGTAGTGCTAGTTGGCAGAAAATTCTTCAATCTATACTTACAATTTTTCTCACAAGTTTTTTAGTGGATGTTACACAACACAACACAACATTTACTAAAATTACTTTCCGGGAGATTACTTCATGCAAACCACATAATCATGATGCAAAATTTGCAATTTATCACAGTCGCTTGTTAGCTTATCAAGAATAGCCATTGCACCATTGAAGTGCATCCCGTCCTGAAGAAAAAAAAAAACTTTTGAACCATGAAATTTTCGGATCAATTTTTCCTCATGGTTTGACTATGACTATGTTGACTACAGGAAGCTGCAAGCAACATATGTATAACTCTGAAGATTCTCTCCAAGTACGAAATATAACTGCGGTTAAAGTAGCAAGATTACCTAATTAGTTGTGCAAGTACTCATCGTACATATGTTATTTTGCGTATGCACACCTGAGATTCTCTCCAAGTACGAAATATGACTGCAATTTAGGTAGCAAGATTATCTATTTCATTATGCAAGTACTCAACGTATGTTGTTTCTATGCGAAGCATGTTTATCTCCGCACAGAAGAAAATCAACTAGCCTTCATTCATACAATTACGAAGGGGAAACTCCTTTCCAGGGACAGATGGCGACGATAGCAATGGAAAAAGCTGGTTGCAAGGCGATTGACATGCCCACACTTGAAGCAAGGCGGCTGATATGCACTCTTTTGGGCATACTCTCCCTTCGTAGAATTCACATAGGAGCGGATCTATTCATCTATCTCATCAATGGGTTCAAGCAGAAAGTATCTCCAAGGGTACGTTTACTACATGGATTGCTTCCATGAGGCCCTGCTATGCAGGGTGCGTGAAACATGATGCTTTCGTTGTTTTAAGATTCAAATGATGCGAACTTTGGCGAGTGGGGTAACAGCGCTCAGGACGTTCTTAGCATTAGAAAATTTTCTTCATGTCCATCCCTTCCTACCTACGCTTTTGTATCATTGTAAGGAGAGTAATCGATACACTGCAGATCGGGCCGTTCTCGTTCCCTTCGTATTCTTCGGACACTGCTCCAATACCCTTCGTCCATTATCTTAGCAAGAAAAGTTCAAGAACTCCTACGACATGGAGAAAGCTGTGATCAATTTCAAGAGCTGACAGAAATGTGACTCTCTGAAGGGAGGGTTCCTGTGGTGTTGACCAACAATTGGCATACTACTCATTAGCATGGTACTTGATTTTACAGCATGTAATTTGCTGAGTACAGTAGCGCTACGGGGAAATTCGTTTTCGACTGTAACTTTTTTGCGCAGAATCAAACCGATTGAAACTTCAATTTGCTCCTTCACTAGTGGAGCATATGTATTGGGTTGTCTCATAATCCCTGTCTCATTTCTATTCAAACTCATATTTCTTCTGTTCAAGAGCGTTTCTTGGCGAATACGTTAATAGGTTGAACTACGCTTCAAATGCCTCTACAATATGGAGAGCAAGTTCGTAGCAGGTTAATTGACTATGAATAAAATAAGTCAAAGATAATGAGTGATAATTACGCTTTACGATCTTCAAATGAATCCTATTGCAAGGAGGATAGCTGAGAAGATCAGCGCTGTGTTTGGCCCAGTCTCTGCTATTGGAAGGCTACTGAGCTAGTAATCCAATCGTAACGGCAAAGAAGACACGAGCTGTGAAAATCAACCATATACTAGGCATGCGATCACTTCCAATGAGAACCCCTTCCACCATAGCCTGGGAGTGCATCCGGGCTGCTACCGGCTTATTGTAGCAGATACCCGGGCGCAACCGATGCACCAGCACACGCCATCAGGATGCAAAGGACAGCAGCAGAATGAAGTTTTGATGGAAACCGTATGGTTCGGCCTACCATGAGGGAGAAGCACGCCTGACCATCTGGGAAAAATTCATTCTACCACTGTATAAGCAGAGCCCTCTGTAGTTGGTCGCCAGTGGAGACCAGGGTGAATAACGGTCGAAGAAGTCCTCGACAAGGGGTCGTACTTGTCAGGATGGGTCATGGGGGGTCGTACCTGTGAGGGTGGCGCGAGTGCATCAGTGGCATCGTGGTGCAAATAGGAGGAAGAGCGACAGCAGAAAACGAGGATCTGCGAGAAAATTTATATAAAATATTCTTTCTGCTGGCTCTTAACACCTCGCTGACAGTGATACTTTTGTGAGGTACGCTGCCGCAAAAACGACAATGGTGATGGATAGCCCTGAGCAAATGAAGCGGCTTGTCGGTCATAGGGCGTACGAGATGTGTGTACCTCAATACAGATTCTGTCAATAGGTCATCATCATATAACACCTTTCAATAGAGTGTACCGCTCTGAGTGACGGTTAGATGCATATCGAGGCGATAGCGGGCGATGTCGATTGTCCCTTTTCATATCGCCTACGTTGGAAGGTTGTACTCAAGATACAATTCGAGTGTTGCCCACGCAGTATTCTGCAACGGTGAGGAAGCAAGCGACTTTCTGAGCGGTAAAAGATGGTCTTCGATAGAACCTCGACGCAAATTTCTCCTCAATTGAAGGATTCAGAAAAGAGCTAAATAGATCAGAAAGCTCAATCCTTCCGCTTGCCAAAACTTCCTTACTTTTTTGAGCGCCCGAGAAATGAGACAGGTATTGCCTTATGAGTGGCAAAAACTCGCATGAAAATGTCACCTTCCTCGACGCCGACTCGACGAAATATGAAAGACCTTATCTCTTTGCATGGAAGGCTTTCAAAACATTTTCAATACTGTTTGGCGGCGGGCCTAGCTCTATCTAACCCTACCGTGTGCTATTCAGAAGGTTCGAAAATTGGGGAATGGAAGCGTTTCATAGAGGGTGTACTTCCCGGTGATTTTGATAGGGGCATCAGCAAATCTGATCCAAAGACAAACAGCGCAGCAGCTGCCGCGGAATCGGCCGGTGGTCGATACAGGCTGTCGTGATGCTCTCCTATGACCTTCTCAAACATTCGCATTGGCATGGACAACTCTGCGAAATTGCAAAAACTCTCTTCGGCCGGGAATCGAACCCGGGTCTCGCATGTGACGGACGCAGATGCTCACCACAACACTACCACTGTATGCCGTTCATGGAAGAGAATCAAAGTAGAAAGGATCGTGCCAAGACTTCTATTTCAGGGGGAGGGGTCGTACCACCGCGATTGCTTCCTCGACACGATTTTCACCCTGGTGGAGACGAGTCATGAACCCACTGCAACAACAGCGTCCGCCTGCCAGACGGTTACCTGGCAGACAGGAGGCACCAGCTCAACTGAAGCCCGAACTTCGTATTCTGAGAATATTGTTCTTGGTTTGTTGTAGTCGCAGGGTGGCCTGATTTAGGAACCACTTCACTGTACGAAGACAAGCATTGCGCAAGTCAGCGTGGAAAAGCTCTCACGGCTGGCTTCGCTATTGCGAGGGCACCGCCAAAAATGTCTCAGAATCTCCTTTCTCCAAATGGACCTCCGCCCTCACATTGCAATGTCAACCCACCACATTCTGAGGGAGATGGCCAGGATACCACGATACCTCATCCACCATATAGCACCGGCATCGCTCCATCGGGCTATCTTCAAAACGTTCTCTAGCAAATGCACGCATATCATTGACCATCGTGGTGGTAGCATTGTTGAGCAATTGTTTGCTAGAAGAAATAAAACTTGTTTAAACAAAAATGTCGAATTTGAGACAGAAATTATGAGACAGCCCATAAGAACGTGGAAATAGAGTACAGAGTTCGGCAATGAAAGAAGTCAGCAGGTATTGGCGGGATTGTGTTGAAGTGCGAAGGGTTTGCCGCGAAGTATTATGCATGGTTAGCTCAAAGAGGGCTCAGACCCGTAAAGAGGATGGACGTTGGCGAAAGGAGGTCGATTGCTATTTGTGGGCGCTACCGAGGTGGACGGTGCATGCCACAATACACTAGAAAAATATCGTTGACACTGCTCCTTACATTGCAGTCCCGTGTGATGCACGCTAATGCATGCAATGCAATGCTAAACTGGTATTCTTCTAAGAAATAATAAAAATGCAAAAAATAATATAATCCTACAAGTGGAACGAGTGAAACAGAACCACCATGTAATAGTACAATGCCACAATACTATTTCCACCTTCTTCAGGAAAATGGAGGACTTTCAAATGTGAGTGCGACTTCTAACAATAGAAGGTACACGGCATGTATCCAAGTGGGCTTTCTCCCCTCTGTCAGTGGCCGTGAGCAGGCAAACTCTCACAGGAGACTTTTGATGCTTTCAAATCAAATCTACGCGGAACAAAGTGTAGCGAACTTGCCGAAGAATTCTGGGGCCGCTTAGGAAATTAGGTGGAAGAAAGAACGTCAGGAAATTTTTATACTTGTTTCAAAGTACTCTTCGCGTAGATTCTAACAGTTCCTACCGCTTCATGAATTTCGAAGAAGGTGATGACCCTTAGAAGTTGCAAAGTCGCGGTCCAGAAAAAGGATTCAGAAAGTCAAGGGAAAAAATGGTGACAACGGGACTACTTTTTGAATGAGCGACTCCTTAAAAAGTTTGAGCACTTATTGAATAGCTCTAATCTTTAGTTACTAATTGGCCTTGAACATGTGCAAAAAGTAGGCTGCGAAGAAATTTATGAATGTTCAAATGTCGAAAACTCACCCCTTCTCAGAAATCGGACCCCAAACCCCCAGAAAACGGAACAACGGGACTATTTTTCGAGAGAGTAATCTTTGAAAAAACGTCAGAAGCTTGTTTGAAATCGCTAATCGTCTAGTTCTAGTTGGCCTTCGACATCTGCAAAACGTTGATTACGAAATAAGTTATGAATGTTTGATTGCGTGCCCATGACACACGTGTGCACAAGAAACAAAACAACGGGAGATTTTTCTGAAGCAGTGAACATTTCAAACGATTTTCACGAAGAAAACTGTTTGAATTTTCAAAATTTTTGTGTGCGGTTCCATGAGAGTGCCGAAGAACCAAAATGTAAGTTTCCAAAAAAGGTCGTTCGTAGCTACAGCAGATTCATCCCCCAGCTTATACAAAACAGTGGTTTTGGGATTCCACGAAAAACTTGGCAGATACCTGATATTAGAAAACTCTGGAAACATAACATATCTAGCCATATGAGAACTCTTTTAAATTATTCATATTAAACGCTAATACTCCATTTAGCCATTCCCCATCTCACCTCACAATCAGAGGAGAAGAAAACGCGTTCCACGACAAGCCTCGCGCCCCGATAAGGGTGCGAAGTCCTGAATTCAAATGAATCCTTGGTTTTGTGATTTTATTATTTGGTTTCCCTTTCAATCGTAGTTTTCCTTCTCTCTAGGAGAGGCTGGGTCTATTCCAGGAGTAGGAGCTAACAGTCTCTGAGGTTAAGCCTGAGGGGGAGGGAAACTCAATTCTTCCTCAGGCTTAAGCTTAGGAGCCATCACCCAATGGAGAGCACGCATTGGATGTGTTTCCAGGCGCTGATCTGTAATCCATCTCTCAAATCTCTCATCGATCCCAAACGGAGTTGTAAGGGAGTAAGGAACGGTGCTTTCGGACTCATGGGCAGAGGTTGTGAAATCAATTTCTTGGAGGGTTCTCTGTTTTGCCTAAACGGAAATAACTGAGCCTAAAAGGGCTTGCCTGTTACCACCCATAGGGTAGCAAGGAGCTTGGCAGGTTTAGACGCTAACTGCTCATTTGTGCACACTGGCCCGTGGCGCGTTCGCCAGACGCTTCGGCAGCTGGAAGGTGCGACAATCGTGTCTAGGAGATCAAAATACTTCTTGAGGTGAATGCGTAGCCAAATTTGATTTTGACCAAGTCAATGATCGGTCATTTCATCTATCCATCAACGATCATCGAAGCATATTAGTATTGCCATGCTTCTTCGGAGAGGATAAATGATGTATGTAGAGTGGCGCTCAAAAGTATTCGGCCAAATGCTTTTCCGGCCATGACTTCTTTTCTGCCCGATCAATTTGGTTCAAACTCAAACACGATTTGAAGGCATGCCTTTCTTACAAATTCAGCTTACTAGGTTTTTATAGGAGCAAGAGCTAGGGAAGAAAAAAATTTTCTCAGAAACTTCCCCGAGTATGACCAAATTCCAATGAATTTCAAATCATTGTCGAAATCTAATAACTCAACCAAACAATCGATCGCATGATAAATAACATTGAGCTAATCCGATATTTTGTCGGTAACGTACTGAAGTTGCTTAAAACTTAGCAGAACCTGAGTATGGAATCGGGAAATGAATTCACGGCCTACTGAGACAACTTCCTCCTTTTTTCTTCAGAGATGACGGGTTTCTCGCCCATGCCGGTGGTTCCTTTTCTTGCCAAAGGTTATCTTTTCTCTCCACATAATGATCCCACAATGCTTAGAAAATGCGGATGGAATTTTCTTTCCGTCAAAAGCGCGCCATGCTGTCAAGACCACGCTTTCGCAGTTGAGGTGCGATGATTTGTGTAAGTGTATTGTTGAAAGACGAAGTCAGTACCGGACAGCTGTCATATCTGTGGATGTACAACGTGTTCTAAAATCTATCTTTTACATCAGCGTTCACAACTTCCCGAATCCTGTGCGATGTTGCAGCATCTTTTACGCACTACCTTAACCAAGCCTCCACCCCGCTTCACGGATGTCAGCTGGTGCTTTGGATTGAAACGTTTCCCGTCAAGACGCCACACATGTATTGTGCCTTCACCGCTGAGCATTTTCTAATTACTTTTGTAACTCCGGATAACGATGTAGCCTTTCCGGGGATCTCCAGTTCAGGCGTGCGCAGGCCTATTGCATTTCCTATCACATGGCATCGAGCAACTTCATGAGATTCGAGAGAAGTTGTGAACGCTGATGTAACAGATAGATTTTAGGACACGTTGTGCATCCATAGGTATGATACTGACTTCGTATTTCAACAATACATATACACAAATCATCGCACCTCAACTGTGAAAGTGTGGTCTTGACGGCATGGCACGCTTTTGACGGAAGGAAAAATCTATCCGCATTCCCTAAGCGTTGTCGAAACATTATGTGGAAGGGAGAGATAATCTTTGGCGAAAAAAGGATCCACCGTTATAGGCGAGAAACCCGTCATATCTGAAGAAAAATGGAGGAAGTTGTCTCAGTAGGCCGTGAATTCATTTCCCGATTCCATACTCAGGTCCTGCTAAGTTTTAAGCAACTTCCGTACGTTACCGACAAAGTATCGGATTAGCTGAATGTTATTTATCATACGATCGATTGTTTGGTTAAGTTATAAGATTTCTACAATGATTTGGAAATTATTGGAATTTGGTCATACTCGGTAAATTTTCAGAAAAAAATTTTTTCTTCCTCAGCTCTGGCTCCTATCAAAACCTAGTAAGCTGAATTTGTAAGAAAGGCATGAATACAAATCTGTCTGAGTTTGACCCAAATTGATCAGGATCAGAAAAGAAGTTATGGCCGGAAAAGCATTTGGCCGAATATTTTTGAGCGCCACTGTATAGCTCTATTGTACACACGAATCCGAGATTTACATGACATTATTTCCGAATACTCGCTCCGTCGTCTAAGATTAGTCAACTCCGGCACCTGTATGTGGCAAAACTTTCTGAAAACAGGTCGAATTCTCGAATTTTCCTAGAAATCGACCCCAGAGGTATAACTTCTAAGCACGGACGTCAAACTCCATATATCCAAAAATTCTTCGAGAAAGGGCTCTGGACACTGGTGGCTAAATCCTACCCGGATCCAAGCAACTTGGGGAGGAGTTTGAAGTGAATATTGCGAACTCGCCAAAAACAGACTACGCTTGTCGAAAATAAGCGAATCATAGTTTGTCCGCTGTTTAATGATCACACACAAATGAGCAAAGGGAAAGAAGAGGACGCTCTAGCGTCGGTCTCACGAGCCCATCTCTCTAACCGCAGAGCCACTATTGCCTAAAGGCTGTCGCACTATGTTTCGCCCATGCCGCCACGGCTGAGGCTGAGTCCTGTGTGTCAAACGTGACGAATAATAAATCCGTGATTGCGCTCGGAGAGTCTATAGGCAGACTTAGAAAGCAGATTCGAGATCAGCGTCTAAAACCACACACCTTGTTATTAAATTGGCCGACAAGATGAGATAGGATTTGTTCACCAATGCATATTCTGTAAAAATAACATAGAGACACTTGAACGCGAGATTTAACCTCCATTTTGAAGAGTTGATTTTCTTCATTTCTATGCAAGAAATGGACGGCGTCTTTAAATTGCCTCGTGATCGACTCGAAGAAGTTGAACACAAAAATTTTAGCGTAGTCGAAGTTCTTGAACTTATTCTCGGCCATGCTGTGCTGTGCTGACCGAGTGGTAATCGGAAGGCCCCGATTCTGTTCTAAACGGCCACAAGTCAGGAACTCTATTCTTCAAAATGTTTTAGAGTAATTCCGCAGCATGGGGTTCTACACATTTGTGCATCAATTTCATCTCGTGACAAGAAGAAGAGAATGACCTTCAGGTGACGCAGCTCTAGGTCCGAGCAGACAATCT
>KZ349587.1:0-15181 GCA_002352805.1 Teladorsagia circumcincta | reverse complement strand
CATTGTCTATGACTACTACATATCACTGTACTATCCCTCTGTCTAGAGGGTGGGTGTAGCGGCAAGTGGCGTCACCTCCCACACAACCAGCAGGGACGGTAGTAAAGTAGCCTCAGTTCCTAGTTACTATGTGACCATGAGCCCGTGGTAACTTGGTGACGACTTCCAAACGAAGTTACCCTAAGGAATGCGTAGAGCACCTCACCAGCCCCTCCAAAGAATCTCCACCAGAATATTCGAAATGAGTTCGAACTCACTCGGAAGTCGAGGTGATGACATCACGTGGAGGTGAGAGGATTAGCAGCGTGGTCATCCAAAAACTAACAACGGTGGCGGCAGACAAACAAGAAATAGTACGGGAGTGGTGGAGACGCGCACTATGCTGCCACTTCATCTCTAAAAACTCCTCCTGAGGACTTTTTAGAGATGGCCACATTCAAACCCCCATTCGGCATGGGTCAAAGCGGCGTGGTGGGAAGGAAAAGGGAAGCGTCCTGCATTGACTTGTCAATAGTGTAGCGTCCGAGGTCCACGTTGGGTCGGTCACGTGATCAATCCTCCGAGATGTCCAAAGGTTTGCAACCTTAGCAGGCTATTCCCTTTTCGCTACAACCCTATCACTGTCTATGAGAAGGGCTTCTTAGTGCAGTGGGCGATGTCATACATGGGACGGTGCACTAAAAGTTCAAACCCATGTGCGATGCAAGCTTTGCAGGCAATGTGATGGATGCTCACCATTTCCATCATGGCAAACTTCCAGTGGACCAATGGGAGCGTTTCACGCAGACGCTGGCAAGGTTGCTTTCATGTCCGAGGGGGCGACGCAAGTTTTGCAGGTAGCGAGGCGGAGCTAGTGGTTTTGAAGAGGATCATGTCCATATTTCCACGTTCTGTGTTTCTCGTCGATGGGGTAGAATCACCACAATTGATTGCTAGTTTAGAGCACTTTAGTTCCGTCCCAGGACAAATCGTGGCTTGACTCTCGCCCAGGCTGACCAAGTTTTCCACTCCTTCGCGCATAGTTAATTGGTAGCAATTTGAGCATAATATGTAGTACTTTCATCGTTCTCTTCAGCTAGCACCGCTGAAGCGTCAGCTAACAATTTCTTAGAATCGTTCTTCTAAGAGTACCGTTTTTCTCGTATTTTGCTGCCATGTTGCATACTAATAAATATTGGATTACAGGAGTATCTTTTATAGCGGACCTCTTATATTACATGGATTTCTATTTTGCTGAATTCATTTTGTTTGCTAGCCTCATTTGCTATGTAGCTCTATTTATATTGATTATCATCAAAGTATGTGGTATTTTCGAAACTTCTTCCCCACACCAAACTCCTTCACCCGTAACAATTCTCAATACAGCATGACGCCATGAGAACAGCGAAAGTGGAAGGACCGCTGATACTTCATTTTGGCTCGATATTTGCTGTGACTGCAGTAGCATTATATCTATGGCATAATCCTCCGAGCACCAGTGATCTCTACGGTCACGCATTTAATCTTTTCGTGTTGCTTCGTTTCTGCATTTCTCCGCTGCTAGCCCTTATCACAAATAGGTAAGTAGTATAGGTACACTACTGATTACCTGAAAACGTAAAAACAACTACAAAAGTGAAGCGGTGGAAGATATTGTATGTGATTGTAGTGTAGATATAAAACATCTTGCACTTTCCTATCGAAATTTTGAAAGCGCTACCGTATTGGACTTACTGAACTTTATTACACATGATGTATCAAAAAGTGACAACACTATAGCATCCGGGACCGAGATATCCTTCTATTTCATGAATCTGAACACTATTATAGTGCAGTCGTTAGCTGCCCATCTTACATCGAAGTTGAAGCTGAGCAGCTAAGTTGAAGAGGAGTTGATGCCAAATTTTTGGAAGATTTTCTTCGGACAAAGGGTGTCCAGCCTGTTTTCCTGTTCAGTGGAATTTCTTCTCTTTATTCTTGTGAACCCGCTTCAGGATTGTCTGCCTAACCATGAGTCCCGCTTCTTGTTAAAGTGAGTCCCAGCTCCTGGTGTAGTCGATTGTGATGTCTAATTCGCCCAGCTTCCAGAGCCAGGTGACTGTTTCCCGTCTTCCGAGCAGTGGTTGCTTCTGTGACCACTGGTGACGAGGATCAGGCTTTCTGATATCTTGGGAGCGGTCTGAGCCCAACAGCTCTTCGATTTGTTGAATAGTTGAACAGCAAGACAAGCGTGGGTGAAAAGCACAGCGAAAAACTTAGGAGTATGCTTATTACCAAATTATATCTATGTATGGTGATATGAAAAGCATTCAATCTTCGAGATCTCATAGAAGTCGTAATCACGTTTATGGTAAT
Source organism: Teladorsagia circumcincta (assembly GCA_002352805.1). Taxonomy (NCBI): domain Eukaryota; kingdom Metazoa; phylum Nematoda; class Chromadorea; order Rhabditida; family Trichostrongylidae; genus Teladorsagia; species Teladorsagia circumcincta. The sequence continues at coordinate 12,847 of KZ349587.1, read as the reverse complement.
AAGATCGTCACACGTCAGTACAGCGAGTCGCGCCACAAGCTAGGCCCTCTATACTATGGTATACAAGTTTTGAATCTTAGGCCATATGTATGAGACCTGCGCTGTTTTCAAAGCGGTAATGCTTCCAACGGGCAGAAGTGGTGTACTGGCAAGTGGTACGCTTCCCATGCGTGCCGTCCGGGGATCGAATCCTGGTTGTGTGTCGCCCGAGCCACACAAGCCTTCCATCTATTTCTCTGGTGGTCGGTTAATAGGTACCAGACTTGTCTGGGTGGATAAAAACACTGACTTAATAACGGTTGGCCCCCGCAAGTCTTTGTATAGGACACATTCAAATTGTCACCACGAATTCACAAATGGAAGTAGAATGCTGCCGCTTCCCACAAGGGATTGATCAACAACAGATGCTTTATCATTTTATCCTTCGATGCTTCCAACAGAGCCATACACTGCATGAATTTCTGCAGTCAGAGTTCGCGATAGTTCGATTCGGAAATCAAGGCGCATGTTCAGCTATTCTAATGTCACATAAACGGTGTTTTGAAAACAATGCCGCTGCCTCCGATTATGCATGAACTCCACATGATATCAGTACGGGGTGCGGCATAAATATGGTGACAAAACAATTTGGCTCCATCTTCAGCAGTTTTAATCTAAATTCGGAACAAATAATAACAATATTTATACATGTCATTACGAACAAAAATTTATAATATCACTCAATAGTGCCTCCTTGAGACTTGATAACTTCCTTGAGATGGGCCGGATACGCTTCGACTGCTGCCGGGATGACATCCTGCAAAATTTCGTCCCACGTTCTTCGTAGAGCAGCTTTCAGCAATCCAGTCGAACTGTGTTTTTTTTAGCGCAGGCCTTATGCTCAAAGATCGACCAAATTAAATAGTCCATCACACTCAAATCGTGGAAACTAGCGGGCCAGTCTTCCGCTGCTATGAAGTCGAGCAAGTTAACTCGTCACCACTTTTGCACAAAAACCGATCTGTGAGCTTGTGCAAAGTCATGCTGGAGAATCCAACCATTCCCAGAAGTCCAGTTGACCACACCTTCTTCAAAATTTCTTCGAGGTAGTAACTGGCATCAATTTTCAGCCCAATTTTCACGAAAAGCAACGGAGTACGCAAATTTGCACGTACTCCTGCACGCACCATCACCGATGCAGGATGTAAACTTCGAATGACTGTTTTTCCGGCTCTATCAACTCTTTCGGATGTCCCAAATAGCACACGAGAGTTTTAGCGGTAGACTACCTGTTCATTCGTGAGAACCTTTTCATTGGTGAAAAGGGTCTTCAGATGCGCACCGTTTGCGGCCCTCTTCAAGAGCTTTCTGCATTTTCCCACTTTACTTTTCTTCTGAGCGTCCGAGAGAGCCTGTCTTTTTTGGAACCTGTAAGAGTGCATCTCAAGTTTACTATGCACTACTCTCCCCACTGCTCGCTTTGGAACATCCAAATCCTCTGCCATCTTCCTCATGCTCCTTGCCGGATTGCGGTGGTTTCGTTTTCTGATCACATTCACGAGTCGATTAGTAGCCACCGAGGCTGGACGACCTCCACAAGGAAGATCATCAAGTGTGCCTTGCACCAGAGTCCTATGGACATCTGGCGATGCATCTTGAGAATACTGCATATTTCGGCAGCAGTATGACCGGCGGCGTGAAGGACAAGAATTGCAGCTGGGTTCGGATGAGGTGACACCATTTACCAATGAAGAAGAAACAAGGCACGAAACCGAGGATTTATATACTGAAAAGTCTGGCGAATTTTACCATAGAGTCAAGGGATCCGCTCATTGTTTTGTCACTGCGCTTTTTTCAGAACAATTTTGCCACCATATTTATGCCGCACTATAGCTCAAAAAACCTCAATGGCGGCGTGAAACATCTTTTCCTATTACCATTTGGCTAGACACTCTCGCACAACACGCAAAATCTTAACAGCGTTAACAGTCGGCAAATTTTCGGGTGGTACCTAGTGAAGTGTCACCACTAGTTGTCGCAAATGTAGCATTTGCATAGATTTCCGGATGGGAAATGCTACAGCCGTTATCATCGCTTACATAGGCTGCAGTCAACCGATTCAAACACTAACTGCACCCTACGCTTCAGCGTAATGACTTTGCACAGGACAGTTTCCCAAGTCAACTTGAAAGTATACAGACAGTTTGTGTTTATTTCCCTAGGTACCTCTAATCAATAGGAGGATATCCCCACATTATAAAACAGCTTTTATCTGAAAACTTCGAGATTTCCACACCTTGCCCATTTCAGCAGCAAGTTTCAACTTAACATCTTGCTTTCAACTCTTGACTGTTTTTATAATCCATGATCGTTCAGAATGGTGCGGCAAAGGTTCCTGCGGAAGAAAGACGTCAGAGTTTCAACGATAACCGTGTTACCCTCACGAGTAAAATAAAGTGATTTGTAATAGGAGGAAACAGAATAAAACGCGGAATAGCTTCACTATGAGTCAGGCAATTTTTGAACATTTCATATGTTCTGTTTTATGTATTTAATTGATCACAGTTGAATAGGTGAGGTGAATTTAGACGTAATTGCTGGGTGCGATATAAGTATCGTTAGAAAGTAGAAAGTAATTATCGCTTGGAAATTGCGGTTTAGAAATAAAAGCAGTGAAATTTTGCTATTCTCTACATTGCACTCCAAGAAAGGGATAGCCCTGAAAATCCTAATTTTCATGTCTCTTGCAGAACTACAGCTCGTGGGAACTACGAGTTTGCTTTGGGTGCGCTTAGATGTATGCAGTACACTTTACGGGAGAAAATATTCGTACAACAATGAAGCGGAGTTAAACGTCCAGAAGCCAGTGCATCCAGCAATCAATAAACTAAAGATCCATGTCGTTTCTCGAATCCCTTTAATCGACTCCGCAGATGGTTTTTGCTGAAATCCTTGTTACTTGCCAATCAGAGCTCATTTCTATTGGAAAAGCGTTCACGATCAGTTAGGAGGCCTATATGTAGTAGAAATGAGTTTGCTTGTCCGAGGAAAAGAAGGTTGCGTTCCAAGTTCGCGAATTAGGAAATCAGGATTGTAAGCTACAGGATAATAGGATAGTAGTTGAGGGTATTGCCTGGAAAGACTGGATTCGTATCAATGGGAATCGCTGGCGAATAGTAGATTAGGCGAGTCCGAGCGAATCGGTCAATACATATCCAACCTTTTGCCGTGTTAGCTATTAACCTAATCTCCGATGTCGCGAACTATGAACACACCCAAAGGGGCACCTGCCGATGCAAATGTTGCTCTGCTACTAGCAAACCAAAGCATGTCAGAACCTTTCGTAAATACTGAAGCTGTCAAACCTCTAACAACTAGGAGATGTCAAGAACTGTGGTATATGAAAATTACACACACACACGCTGGAGTTTCGCTTCTTCAACGTCTCCCCTCCCCCCGCTAAGGTTTAGTCCCGCTCTAATAAAAAGAAAAGAATCATTTGACGCTTTTTTTACGTGCGTTACAGTCGCGATTCCCGCGCACCTTTCGATGGCACCTTATTTTGTTAGCCGACTCTTCCTCAAAGCTTTATATGTTATTATGGTTTTCGACATATTCTGTTTTGTTTGCTTGCTGTCGAGAGGGGTCGCAGTTTTCACATCCTTCATTTCTCTAACGGCGTGCGTTAGCAGATGTCCCTCCGTAAACCAACAAAGTATTCTATTGTTAATATTCTGCCAAGAAATATTCTGAGGGGGTTTCTGGGAAATAGTTGTTTTGCAAACGCTGACCGTATTCTCGAACATGGTAGAGCTACTGTTCGCAAATCAAAGTAGGCTTGATGGCAGTATTCAGCGCCAGGATCTGAATTCAATTCCACCCTTTGTCATTAATAGGCAACCTTGCCCTACTTCAACCAGTAGCCCTCAATTGAAGAGTGAAGCTTTTGCTTGAATAGCACCATAACTCAAACCGGTGATGTAACTGGAAAGGCTCGTAACTCTCCAATAACACCACGTGGCGCTCCCGAAGCCTATCTCAAGTTTCCACTGCCTGTAATTTGTGCCAGAGACAATCATACCCACCGATTTCGTGAATTTTTCGTTGTTACGATGTTAGATAAGCGCTTGTGGAGCTTCACTATATCAAACTGCAAACCAAAATAAGTTGCTCAAATCGCACTTTCCGAGCCATTGTTGGCTTACAGCCATAGTTGTGATGCACCCTGCAATTGACACTTTATGTATATATGTGACGTGTTTTCGCGAACCAATGTAAATATTACGGAATATGTACAAATTTTTGACATTGCATATATTCGAGTTCTTCTTAGAATTTCCAGAATACTTCTCCAACTACTCTCTTCTTGTAACCTCGGCATCAGTTGTTCTTGATTGTGTTTGTTATGTGCCATACAGGGGTATAGGTGGAACGCTTATTATGTCGGCCTAACGTTTCGACAATATCATCGTCTTCGGAGGCCTAAATGTGGTTCAAGATCGAAGTACATTGTACTCCGCATATCCCCTCTAGCGGTTCCGATGTTCCGTCAGAAACTCCACTGAGAAACACCGCTCACGCATCATGAAGGGAGTTGACAAATCTGGTATCCACTCTTCGACGACGCAGTTCTTGGTCGACGCGGATCGGCTGTTGTACGTAGAGCTCAGCTGTAACCGTCTAACCACAATCCAGCACCTCAAAATGCATGGCTCTTTTGGAGCTCCACCAAACACAAAGCATGACTTTTCTTCATGAATGTCGGGCTTCGGCGTCAGTTTTGGCTGCTGTCCTCGTGTTAGCCACCGCTTCTTCCTCGTTGGGTTGTCGGACGGAATCCAATTTTCATTTTGGCAATGTGATGTTCGATTCTCAGAAGCCTGTACCTTTGAAACGGCGTGTAAAAACCCCATGTGTCTTGTGCTGCCTTATTCGCGTTACTGAGCTGCTCGGCACCCACTTACCATAGCGCTTCGACCTCCCAATTGCATGCAAATGTCTGGCGATTGTAGCATAGTGACACACGATGATCAGCGCGAGTTCTCGCGCTGTTTTGCAGGAATCCGTTTCAAGCGTTTCTCTAAGAGCGTCATCGTTCACCAGTAAGTGTTTCCGTGTTTGGTGTTCTCCTTCTTCGAGGGATTCATCTCAGTTTCGGGAACGCCGGAAGCATTTCTCGCATTGGCGCTGGGATAATACTTCCTCTACGAAGGCGGTGCACAAACAAACTATCCTCCAATACTGTGAAGAGTTTGTCTTTCGCAATAATGTGCTATTACCGCCAAAGATTCCGAAACAGTTGAGAGGGAGGAAAACGAAAATGAGCGACGTTTGTAACGCAACAACCTAATGTCTTCTCGCGTATCCCCTGTTGTATACACAGATTCAGTTCTTCTGCTAAACGAAGTCGAAAAATTTTCAGGATTTTCGGTCGAAATCAGTCCTTTCCCGTGAAAAATGCAGTGGTACGCAAGCGAGAGCACGCAAAAATATCGGGATGATTTGACTAGACGGGAGAGCTAGGGGACCTAGGATGTAGCATTGGCCCCGCACACCACCATTCACACCAATCACAAATAAGTGCTATTTCGTTTCATCACTACTGAAGCGTGGGACTTTATTTTCGTAATTGTGAAAGGTTTCGAACTCTTTTTTTCATACCGCTTTACATCTTTATCACTCATAAGCATACTTGCGACGTCAGGTTGATCCCGAGAGTTGCTTTCAAGTGCTACGAAGCGAAGCATCCATTGATTATGAATGAAATGGTAAGCATTTGAAATTGCAAAGTGATGGACGGCACGGTGATTCAAGTTTTTTCGATGGAGAACCGCAGATGAGACGGGTTTCGTTATCAACATCCTTTCTCCTCTAGCACACGGCGGCTATCTCCACATCATTGGCGCGCGCAACTGCAAAGTGCTTAATATATTGGTGCTTTATTAATCTGAGACTATCAAGAATTGCAGGGCTCCATGCTTCATCGGGTCTTACGAGTATCCTTGATTTTTGCGTTTATTTTTTTGTTTTTACTCAACCGTTGAGAATTAATTCCTTTTAGCTATAGTTCATCAATGTTATTATTGCTTTCATTACTCAGACCGTGATCCTCCTTGTAAAATAACCTCTGGTTCTCAGAAAATTCAGCGGTGAAGGCGGAACAAAGAGTGTGCCTCTTATTCAGGTCACTTGAATCAAGAACCCAATACTGCTTATGAAGGCGTGCAAAATCTACGTTCTAGAGTACCGCACACGCTTTTTTTCGCCTACTACTTGATAAGTTTGAAAGAATGCAGCCCAATTTCTCAAAAACATTATTCATAAATCGTTAGGGTTCACCTATAAGGTATAATCAGAAACAATATACTCGAAGGCAGCGGTTACGATATTTAGGGAAGGCTTTGGAAGAGACGTGGGGGTGCTCAATGGTACGCCAGTGGCGAAAAAAGCAGAGGAATCCGTCAAAAACACGCAAAACGGGACCCCCTTTTTTGGCTGTTGGCTTTCGTTCATGAACAGGCAACAGCTCAGAAAGCGGACATATGAACGAGTTCACCACAACGCAATTGGTGATACCATGCCAAATCACGCTCCAAGCGAGTTGCTCCAGTTGTGCGGCTGCTCGTCCAAGTCAGCAACTAAACTGGTGGGCGGATCGCTTTTGTGGGCGAAGTGCTTTCGAAGTCCTGCTCAGCAACCAGCACACATTTTGTCGTGGAAGTGCCGCAATTCGCTTCCACGGCAGCCAAGTAACTGCTTCGTGTGGTACATATGCTTCCCCGATAAGATCTCTCCTCATCGTAATCGCTGCCTTTAAAGGCATGCCGCATGTCGCAGCTGCTGCAGCTTACTTGGCAAGGTCCTGTCAGTTGATTTTCGTCCACGGAAGTGCCACATCTGTGATTGCCCTTTAAGGGTCCATCCTACTGAAGGGAATCGTTCACCCTACCCCTGCATGGGTTTACCTTTAGCTTAGATTTTACATCTAAGGTAGGTAGAGAATTTTGAGAGAGTATAGTATTCTTAATAAGTGGGTCAATTTTATCTCCTCTTCCAAGTGGTCCGACTCTCTTGGTATTTGCATGGCTTATGTTGAGTTCTTTGCCCTTTCCAGCTTTTTCAGTTTCTACTTTTATTCATCTTGATGAGATGTGACTTCAATTCATTTTGTTTTTTTTTTTTCTCTTTTCTTATTTCATATGTTGTCTAACATGAAATAAAAACAAAAGTCACGTTTTTCTTCTGCAATTGAGCTAGTTCAACCACAACAATTGAACCTTTCTTTTTTGTTTTGTCGAAGTGGTGTGACGTAATAAGACAGGAACCCCAACCGAATCCGCGATGATTGTCGTCTTAATTGCCACCGTTCTACTTTTGACTGAAGAGATGCATGGCCAATCAAATGACGGAACAGTGACGGGTCACAGGTGCTTTTTTACTCTTCAAAGGTCATGTTTCAGTTTGCAAATTTTGAATGAATTTCAAATTTAGGCATCCCATGCCGAGCAAGGCCAGGATATTCGACTTGCCCAAATTTGCTCCTACGGCCAGAATCATCAAATTATCATCATCACTCCGAAAGAAGCACAATAGAGAAGATAGCTCGATGTTTAGAGATGCGGTAAGTAGCTAAATTTCACATCCTGATAATAGTGGTCCAATAGGATGGCCATCGCCATGTAGGACCACAACAAAGATAGCTTTCACTAGCTTTCAGAGCTTTCACTTTGATGAACTGTATATCGAAGAAGGGCGAATTTGCCCACTGCAGGGATGTTGTGCCGCCAATGCAGCGAAAAGTTCCATTTTTGCCCGGGGCCTACCTAAAGCACCCCAGCAAAGCCTTACCATTTCCTGCTGACCCTTCGTCCCTCAGCCTGACTGGTTACCCAAGCTGTCTGATCCTCGTCGCTGGACCTTAGCAGTTCTGGCACAGAGGTAGAGCTTTCACTTTGATTATGTCAGGGCTGGTGTAGCTCTCTCAAGGCGGAATTTAATAGCGAATGCAAATGCTGGTCTTGTTTAGCGGATTTAAGGCCGTTATCCTCAGTTATTTTTTCACCGCCGTAGCTGGTAGCAGCGCCTACTTTCCTTTTCAACGAAAGGCCAATTTGAGTACCACCTGCCAGGGTGCAAATCCCGGCTGGGGAAAAGTTTTGCCTAAAACTCAGAATTCTTGTGGTTATTCTTGTGACTATCATTCTAAAGACTTTAGTGTTTTTTGCTTTTCTTTATTCGAGTCCTCATTCGCCTTTCTAACTTTTCAAGGAGCCACAATTTCCAATCGATAAATAAGCCGTTAGGTTCCAATCCAACACTTATACTTCTATTATTTGTGTGTTGTATTCAGAATCTTTCCTTTCAATTCATGAGAAAAGAAAAGATACTGGGCGATTTTCATTTATGAAAATGTTCCAAAAAGTCACAGTAATGTGACTTCTGATTCAAAATACAATTGTTGTAGTGATGCGGTTGATGGCTTGCAATGTTCAGGCTGGTTCGTTCGACAACTTCGAGGCTTTCGATCTGGAAGACATCGATCGAGAATCATCGTCAGGCGAAGCGAAAGCACCAGCGCGGCGAGAAGGAGGTTCACATCGTAAACAGGCCCGATCTGAAGAAAACATTGGCGAATTCTTCCCCGATCCTTAGGGTAGTCATAAGTATGTGCATATGGAAACATGATAGTAGTTAACTATGCATCTTCCAAAAGTATGCCATGGTATTTGTACATAATCTTGTTTTTGATAAAGCGGTATAATTTGTAGTTGAAGTATTGTTCCGATGGGTTTATACCGCACTGAAACGCTGTTTTCTGCTGAACTGAAAACCTAATTCTTTGCAGCCCAGTGCCTTCCTATATGCACTTTACTACTTGCACTGCCGAAATCTTGTTTTGGTTATTTTTTCAGTCATTCCTTTGTCATGAAATCTCGTCTCTAAAATAAAACCTGCAGCTATTCGGAACGTTCTCCGCGAACTTCTCCGATGGGATGCTTATTATTTCTGAATGGAAAATAATTAAAAAATGGAACACTTTTCTCCGGGTATCCCCCAAAAGGTCCATCACGGGAAAGGCGCAGACGGGGCAAAGGACGAGTTGCAGCGTAATTGTTACGCATCAGGTTGAATAGAGTGCACCATACTACGTCTCGTATCGCACAGCACGCGCGGCGACTCGTCTTTTGTCGCATCTGCGCCTCCTCCTACGCCGCCGCGCGATGGGTCTCTTGGGGGAGACCCCATGTCTCCAATTCTTCCAGGTCTCCGATTTTGCACCTTGAACTTTTTTTGTTGGGGTTATGACAGTGGAAAGTTATCGGCGCAGTTATCACCTGTGTGGGAACTGCATAACACATTGAATGCTACAATGATCAGGCGACCCCTCACTGTTCGTTCCACTAAAATTGCGCAAAAGCTCCTTGCAAAATGATCGCTCTTTTTTTTTCTCGTAACTATATCCATCCGATTCCTTATTGAAGTTGGTTTGGTAGGTACCATAAGATTCAGCTTAAAGGAGGATTTCACGATAAGAACGAAGGTCGAAGAAGGGGAAAATTGCCGAGTGAGGAGACAGGGCGACTCCTGAGAGCGCGACTGACAAGCAATCGGCAGCGAAAGATTTGACCTTACCGATCTGACATGGCTTACTCCTGGCGCACTCGGCGATCCACGCCCATCTATGATCTAATCACTTGCCGCAAATCTATACCCAGTGAGTGACTATATAGCAGAGAGAGCGTCATATTGAAGAGGCACAACGATAAGAGTCACATCGATGCAGGGTCAAGGCGAAAGGAATTGGTCTCATTTCTCGGGTTCTGGGCCAGTTTTTATGGTTTCTCCTTCTTTCTGGTTCCACTCACCATCCCTAAATTTATTTGGAATGGATTGCTTTTTATAGTAAATCCTGCCTTTAAGCTGAAAACTATTGGCTTTCTTTTTTGAAAGACCACAGAAATGCCCACAAGAGCGTCAGGCTAGCATATTTTGTTGAATAAGTTGTGCAAAGGGCAATAAAAAAAACACATTCGGAGCACACGTGCAGGCTCAGTCTTCAGAATATATTTGAAAAAAAGCAAGTGAAAGGTAAAAAATTATGAACTTGTTAGAAATAATTGAGCCATAACACCTGCAGACACCCGCAGGCAATTTATCTAGCTGAGATTTGAAGGCAAGATTCCGGATTGAATTGATGGGGTATTCCATTCAAATCTGAAAGTGAGAGTGGGAGATGGACCGCCAGTGGGAAAAAATGATGAAAAACAGAGGAAATACGAGCTTTTTGCTTCTCCAGTTGTGTCCTTTGCACTTCTAGCCACTGTATGGGCTTGTTGGGTTGGAGTGAGCCCAAACTCTGCCTTTAAATATTATTCCCGAGCCATTTGATAGAATTCCACGGTAACACTGCCAATTGTTTCAACAAGTTGAGATACGCCATGTATCCAATTCCCGTTTATAGTAGGGGAGCCTTTCAACATACATTCACAGTGACATTGAAAGGATGCACTGGTGGGATCCGACCGACGTACTGCACACCATGGTGCTTCCGCTCATGGCCTCAGAAAAACCCTAGACCATATATGTACATACGAGGTGCACAAAAAAGAATTTATCATACCGAATACTTTATCTTTCTGTAGAAAATTTCTTGGTCAGAATTACTTCAGAAACCAATTGAAAAAAGGCTGTGCTGTCTTATCGCCGTCTCAAACTCTCAAATTTATATCACAATCCACTGTAGTGCAAGTGGGCCGAGTACATGACAGCTGCGAATGCAAAAGTGAACATGGAAGTGATCGATCTAAACTTTGGAGCGAGTCAACCAGGGGTGAGCTTGTGCTTTCCTCTCCGAATCCGTAGAGATGATCACGTTGATCACACTTGGACCATCAGTTTTTTGGAAAGCCTAAAAAAGTTACTGAAACTTGGAAAGACTGAAAATTCTGGGGAAGCAGAAGAAAAAAAGATTAACGAGAGTTCTCTCCAACGACTTGTAAAAGAGGAAAACGCTCACCTGAGTGAGTGCTCGTTCAATTTCTGGAACACTACGAACGAAATAACCGTCCCCTCCTAGAGCCTTGCAGAGCTCATCATAACGGCACTCAGCAGACAAAGACAGCACAGGATACCTTGAAAAGAAGACATATACAACACAGAATTGCAATTTCTGCGGAAAAACGGTGGGTAGTGTAGGTAGGGGGCTGTGTTAGTTCATTGTGCGCACGGCAGAGTTACCCGTGACGCATGCGTGAAGAAATTTATAACATCTCCGACGTCGCGCCGCCGGAATTGTTACCTCCTGACCCACACCATTTTGTAAAAAAAAGGTGAAAAGCACAGCGGCAATTGTTCGCTTTATTCCTTATTAGCCAGTGCAGTGCATTCGGCCATTACAAAAAGCGGCTTCAGAGCGACTGTCCAAGAATACTCACTGCAGTGTCGGATCTCCTTCAACCGATTTCATGTCTTCGGGTAGCATACCGCGATAAATACCGCTGTTGTTCAGCACGACGCATACAACCGGTAGTTTATACCTAGAAAGTGATTCTTTCATACTTAGCTCTGAGAAGGGAGGATCGAATGTCATGGGTAGAATTCAATCTAGAACTATTTCCATTTGGCCCGTTCATTTCAGCGATATCAGTTTTGTAGCCATATCCGCAGCATAGTCCCGAGAAACTCGGAAAGGGCTCGGAGAGCCTTACAATGCACGCCCATTTTACTAGCTCCGCCCCTCTTGTGAAACAAGTAAGTAGTTTTTTATATTGTCGTAAAATACAAATACGATTTAGGAAATGATTTTGGAATTAAGGCTAAAAGCTTCTTCGATAGGAGGAGTGTGATCGTAGCAGACATGGGGGGGGGGGTTTCGAAAAGCACCCTCGTCTTTCAAATGACGGTTCTCGAAAGCATTTCATGCCGCATCAAAAAAGAACATCATGGGAGCCTATCAGGTACTGAATACGGGTTTTTTTCAGGCGTGAACGTTGCGATCCCTATAAATACAGACGAAGAAGATTCCTAAAATACCTGGCAATCGTCTCGAGTTCCATTGCCGAGAATCCAAATGCACTATCACCCTGAACCACAAGAACCTTGGTGTTTGGGGAATGATCGCGACAATAGAGAGCCGCAGCTAAGGAGTAACCATGGCCCACTCCCATTGTGCCTGAAATCGAAGATTTAAGAGATCCTTCAATTCTATCATCATCAACAGTTCAGCGCTATTCAGGTAATTCGATTTAACGTTGCAGAACCAGGCTAAGTCTCAGCACCGCGGCCGATCTTGAAGACAAGGATCAGGATCAATTGATGGGGCAATCTCAAAGATGAAAGTAGGACTGCGAATTAGACTGGAAGCGGAGAAAAAAGGATAGAGGATTATCAAAAACGCAGGAAATACGAAGCAGTGAGGCAGAGACCGGATCTTGCCTTCAAAGCAATATTCCCCTCAGAATTCAACTCGAAGAACCCGCTACTCATTGGGTGGGATAGAATAGCTTTGCAAGAACTAGCGCCGCTGTCGCGGCTCGAAAGGGCACGACAACGGCGCTAGTTCTTGCAAAGCTTTCTTCTCGTTCTTGAGTCTTACAAAGCTGGCTTTTGGCCACTAGTCCTGACTTTCAAACGAATTACGTTGGCTACGTGGTCCCTGCACTATTGCGTGTAAACTGCGCCGCGTTCGGAGGAGTTCTGCCTTTTTTTGCTTTCACTTGCCTATGCCGTTTGATTATCATATTTATTTGTTGTATTGGTGCATGCGCGATTGCATGCAGTCGCATTGCTTGATGGCGCGAACCCACAAGAAATGCGAGCTGGTTCAGACAACTCGTCCGAGATCCCCGTCCTTTATTTCAAGGCAGTC
>KZ349580.1:14639-24674 GCA_002352805.1 Teladorsagia circumcincta | reverse complement strand
TGTTTACGTTGACCTACGTACATACACTAAATGAGGCCCTTTATGAGGACAATCCCAATTGAGAAGACAGAAAATTTAAGGGGGTTTTAAACCCAAACCCATATAGGAGGATCGAATCGCGCCCAATATGTCACCCTAGGAAGCATGCAAGATCTCACACAGTTCCAAAAGTGAAGCGAATGCATGGTGCAGCAGAAAAAAGCATTCTCGTTTCACCACGTTTTTCAGAAAGGTTGCATGGATCTTTCAGAAAGGCTGCAAATGTGTGGTGATACGTTAAAGCAATGGATCGAAATGTCCCGAGCGATGGTGACCGATATTGGCGCCACAGCAAGCGCGCTAGTGATGTTACCTGTTATGCGCTCAAAAGATGAACTATGATAAGAAGTAAACAGATGATGAGAGAACTACTACGTGAAGCACCAAATCAATAAAAGCCAGAGTAATTGAATTAGGGTCAACAACGGGGGAAGAAAAGTACGAGGACACACGGCCACAATAAAGCCAATGTTTCCCTCTACAAATGTCACTGTGAAAGGGGGAACACAACGGCTAATCTTCTTTAAGTTACAATGAAGCCTGTATAATTCATTGGATCCACATCCAAGCAATCCCAACAGCCACATGCCTAAATTATGATGCATAGGCCATAAAAGTCGCGACAAGGGTCAAGTATCGGGTGAGAAAGTGCTACTGCTGAGTGGTGACCGGATAACGGATCGAACGGTGGTATCACGAATTTGGGCAATTGGGCTAGCTCCGTTTCCTAGCCTGACCACATGTAGACTATACGCCCAAAAGACTATCATCGGCTCCCACTCATCAGCATCTCCAAAAGGGAACGCCGAACCAGATAGGACCACGTTTCTGAGCTCTTTGTGAACTCGGGTTCACAGAAGGCCAGAAATTTTACTCGCCATGATGGAGCTGGTCCTTCATCAATCGGCTCTGGTGAGGCTTCTTCTGGATTAGCTATTATTTGAAGACCTTTTCCATATCCAGAGGGCCTTTACCCTAATCCCGTTAGTTGGGAAAACCTGCACCAATTCAATAGCAGGGTTCTGAAAATAAGTAACAGAAATATGCCGAGCCGCTGAAGCCCTTTGTGGATGCGCCACGCATTCGGCTAACGTTTAGAGTTAGGAAGCCTCGAAGTTCGTATTTTGCTACCATAATGGTGAAGTTAGGAAACAGCCGATCAAACCAATATTTTTCTAAAAGTCGGGCTTTACACTTTATGGGTTGACAAAAACAACTGTGGTTTGTCTGAGTAAAAGGCGGAACGAACCTTCCTCCTATTTGCAAGTTATCATTTTTATACTTGTTAGTTTTTAGCATTAACTATGCAATACCGAGGGAGTTTAAGGCTCGTTTGGCCTGGATGGGATTTGATCTGCGAGTGATGTATGTGAAAACAGCGCCCGTCGCCGCAACACCAAACCTACTTTTCCCCATCACTGACACAACTTCAATCAGCTCAGCAGTAAAGCAGAACCATCGTTGTAATCTAATGAGACGGGCGCGAATAAGAAGTCGAAAACAGGTAAAAACAGGCGCCTGAAAAGAGACCTAAAATGTCGAACGAGACGTTCACGTGCTGACTGGGGGGTGAGAGGGTGTGGCCGGTCGGTCGGCTGTTTCCTCGTTCGTTCGCCGAAAGCGTCAGTGAGCAGATCGTTTATGTTGTAACCTTGATTGTGCCCCATCGCACGAGCTTTAGTCTGTTCACATTGGCAGAGGAACGAGATAGAAAGGGGGGAAGACTTAAATTACGTCTCCTCGATACAAAAACGTTTGTTGATACCAGCCGGGTGAAGTCAAAACTTTGTAAAACGCTTCTGTGAAATCAATAGTCCTTCCAATCCACACTCGAGTATGCCAAACTTTACAGTTTTTTGGGTTCATAGTTTTACCCGCTGAGCCACATTCACGAAAAGGAATGCTAATTACCGTAACCCTTCAGGTGATCGCCTAACCTCCACCCAGGACGCACATTTCTCATGTTTCGCTATTATTGCAGGTTGTTGTGACCCTGAACGCATACACCGAAAGGAACACCGCCGCGCGTATCATCAAAGCTGTGGCCAAGAAATTGAGCAACCTGGGTCAAAACGGGGTAATTCTATTCAATTACGAGCAGCTATAACCTCCAGTAGGCGTTACAGAAGGTTCTAAACGGAAGCCTGCAGCCACTGATTTGGGGCCTCGCAAGGTCTCAAGCCTATTCTAGACCATTTTCTCGGTAATCCTCTGTACCTTCTGCACTGAGCAAACCCGAAAATTGGAGAGAGCTATAACTGAAATCTGAGAATTTCATCATGCGTCTGGCCATCAAAACGAGAAGATTGATTAGCCGCGCGTGAAATCAATACGGCGAACTGCAAGGACAAATATTGAAAAAATAAGAAGATGGTATTGATTGTTGCGCGTCAAATAAATAGGGGTTTGAAGTGGATGCGCAAGGAACTCAGGATAAGACCAAGATTTCCAACGAGAGAAGCCGTGGAAAAAGCTCTTTGAAAATCTATTTATTTCTAGGCTTTCTTCTAGCAGAGAGATCGAGTCCATATTAATTCCCCCCCCCGCCCCTCCGATGGGCAAAATAAGAGTTGCGGGCGCTCATGTCGTTAGGACTGATTCTTTGAAATGAGTGAGCCATTTAAAAAACTTAGGACTAAGCCTAAGGGGGTTGTAGGGATTCTAAGGGAGGACGTGAGCAAGCTTTGGTCCCTTAGGGTTTCTTCAGTCTACTGGGATTAGTTCCTAGTGTCAGCTACCTGCGGTTTTCAAATGCCCTGTTTTGAATGTACCTCCCAAGAAGAAGAGCTACGACTGGCTCTTTGAACCTATCGATCTGGGCGCTATCGTGAGATACAGGGACATCCTCCATGCCTAAGCCTAGGAGGGGGTAGGAGCTTCGGGGCAAGTGAAAATTGCTCACGTACCCAGGAGTGTGCCCTATTCGGCTTAGGATTTTAACACAAGGGAAGTTTTTGCTCAGCTTTTAATGTATTGCCACCTCATTGCCCCACCCCCTGTCTTGCGGTAGCCCTCTGGGTTAGAGCATAGGTTTTTTATTCCACAAGCCCAATTAGGTGCTTTTTAACTGGTCAAGGACTCAGGTCATCTTGGTCAGCTATGTGTCGGAAATTAAGAGTAAAAAGTAGGGTAGTACAGGTAAAAAATAACCTCTCTTCATACAAGGCTATAACGGATAGCAAGAGAAGTAAATGAGCTACCATTCATGGTAAAAAGAAGAGACGATTAGGTGGAAATGAAAAATGAGCGAAAGACAGGGGCGAAGGCGATAGCGCAAGAAAAGGATAGGAGTAGTCACTACTGACAAAAACATGTCGTCTGACAAAAATGTCCCCGAGAATGGCTCAAATAAGCCGGGCTTCCTTGCACATGTTAAAACAAGTCAGTGTGCTTAAGCTTGTTCGGTCGATAAATATTGATTTTCGGACGGATTCTCAACTTTTAAGCTTAAAAGTGCATCCTGAAAGCTGGAAAGATGGACCAATCTAGAAGGTAATACAGCACGGTTTTCATCAACACACCTCATATCGCATCAATGAGGGCTCATGTAAAGGATAGGTATCGATTAAGTGCGCGCAAATTTGATATGGAAAAGGTATATATCGATTGGAAAAATTGGTGAGCAAGAAAGTTAGGTGGTTAGAGAAGTGGAAATCGGGTAGTAGGGGCACTCGCGAAAAGATGAGTATAAAGGTTTTGGTAAAGTTAACAATATTTCATCGACTGTTTGTCATATCACACAGGACACGTTTCATTCAGAAATCGTGCGAACGTCTCCAAACTTTTTCGCTGAATCTCCAATTCTCCCAAAACGCTGGGTGTGAATGCTGCCTGAATTCGTCGCCGGACAAGCCTTAACACAGAAGGAGACGAAGGCATTGATTATTACGGAATTCCTCTAATTTCTGCATTTGCAGCAAGAAGGAAAAAAGACGTGGAAATATTTGGAGGTGGCGGGGGGGGGGGGAGGCTAGTGAATAATTTATACGGAGCAACGCTCAACTCTGCTTCTCATAGAGGACTGTCGTACTTCAGTTTCGTAATATATTCAGTTGCCATCACGTGATCTGAAAAAACTTCAAACGCACGCGGTGCCTTTCAAAGTCGCCGCCACTTGTGCCACTTAGTCTGCAACTACGACATGTCTCGCAATGAGAAACAAAGCACAAGCAAATTTAGCGGCGATTCCGCGCTTAGGGTTTTAAGTAGAGTACGGTGTTCAAACTCACTATGACTTGAGAGATGCAATCGACGGTGAGACTGCTTTCTGAAAGATGAAATTTCTCCCATCCTTGAAGGTTTGCAGGGTGTAGTGCAGGGTTAGGAGGCAAGGGCACATGGACTCTATGTGTGGGAGAAACGGTTCCTTCAAGAACGCCTTTGCAGTCTTGGAGAAATCCAGATAGTTCGGAGAGTGCGCAGAGTTTTAAAGGTGGAAACGTCTGTGGGTGAAAGCTAGACCCTTCAGAAGCGAATCATACAAACATAGTCCATTATAACACAAAGTCACGGTAGCACGGTGTCACAAAAGGCTATAAATGGCTCTATAGCTGCCCTCACGGACAATGCAGGCATAGCACGGCCAATCGTGAAGCCGCTTTCAGCCAGTCACCGAAAGCTTCAGTGAAGAGCCTTAATCGTGCTTTGGAGGGAGGCTATGCAATGAGGTGATCCTACTTCAGAGCAGCAGGTGTTCACAAGTGAGATTGTGAGAAGAACGTAAAATCTATAAAAACATTGGCATTGATCTGCCTTTTTGGGATGCGCCGCGCTTCTACATCCATTCAGAATTGTAATGGCAATTTGAATGCGGTTTGGCCTATACGATGACTTGCGGGAGCCAGCCGTTGTTCAAGTCAGTGTTTGTACCTTCCCAGACAAGTATGATACCAATTACCTCGAAGGCATGGAACGCTTGATTGGTCCTGACACCCAGGATTGATCCTCGAACCCGCGCGTGATAAGCAGCGCCACTTGCTACTGCACTACTTCTGCTTTTGAAAATAACCATTTATAGGCAGAATTATGAAGTTTTTATGGTGCTTTCACCCTACTGTGAAACTCACAATTCAAGCGAGATGACAGCTGCTATCAAAAAAGTCTGCAGCTGTCATCTCGCTTGAATTTGAAGCAATACTCAATTATCATTTTCATGATATGTAATTAGGCTGGTTTTACCACTTATAGGCCTTTATTTTTCACCACAGTGTCTAACTGTGTTAACCACGCTTGGCGCACCCGTAGACAGCCTTCGTAAGCGCCCCCCGAACCAGCTCCTGGGGTTCGTGTTTAGATCAAAGAGGTGCCTAAGCACCCTCCCCTGTTGTGCTGCGGCCACGGCAGTTAGTTAATTCCAGGGCTCGGTGGCTCGTGGTTTTAATGTACACATTCGAGAGCTTCCTTATAAAGCCTATCGGTTAAAAAACCGTGTATATATCGCAGTGCTCTCCGATCAGCTTATACTTCTGTTGGGTTCGTATAAAATTTCATCTCAGCGATTTTTTTCCCTAGACTCCTTGAAGTAAGTCAATCGGTTGTGGAAAAAAAGATTACAGCTGTGCCATACCTTGTTTGTGATTGACTAATAAATAAATAAAAATAAATAAGAAAATCAGGTGAGGGAGAAGTTCTTAGTGAACGGGTAATCGGCGCCGCGTATTACTAGCATAGCCCGAAGTTCGAGCCCAGGATCGATTCCCATCCAGCAAAAGCCCCGTGTCCATGGGGTAAGCTAATTGATGCCAGACGTTAATGATGATAAAAACACTGAATGGATATGGTTTGCCCCTCCCCCCCCCACGTGATAGGTCAAAATAGTCAAATATTCAAATACTGGTGCAGTTCTGAGTAAAAGTAGATTTCTTCTGCGGGTAAACGGATTGCTCAGGCGATATAAACTGTCACACCTCATGCCCCCCCCCCTTCAAATCCACCACTCCCACTACTCTTACTGGATGAAACCACGAAGTGGCATGATAAACCGCCAAGCTTTTGATTATTGATTACTGACAATATTCAATGAATATTGATGATTATTAAAGAAAGAATCACCATATTGTCAAAGTGCCACAATAATTATCAATTGATCCAATGGAAGAGCTGCAGGAATTGAATTCAAATCGAGAGTTAGCGTAGAGATGGCAGTAGATTGATCCTGAATGACTGCTTATAGCCAATACTTCTGCCAGAAATGGAGAATTTGATCTACCGGTCTTCAAAAGCCGGATGCTGGATCAGGTACAAAAAGATTCTCCATCGCTTCAATAAAGAACTCTTTTGTAAAAGAAAAGGGAATGCTGCAGGACGAAGGGGAATGACACCAAGAATGGAGTGATGAAGCTCTTGAAAAGCTTCAAAGCGCTGAAAGGTAAACACAATCATCACAGAAAAAGGACACGTCATCAAACAATCCGTTCCATCATGGATCTTCTTTTGGTATGAACTTCTTAAAACTGTACAAAAGCTCGTTTTACCAATCGAAGGCCGACGCTATGGATAAAGGATAAGAAGGATATCGCATTCAGCCATCATCTATGCTGTTTTAGTATGCGCCACGCCTTCAAATTTCATTCGGATTCGCAGTGGCAAATTCAATAATGGAATAATAATGGAATTCAATTCAATAATAATGGATCCGGCCTATGATGACTCGCGGGGGCCTGCTGATGTATAGGTCAATGTATCTTCCCAGACAGGTTTTGTACCAAATAAGTGACCTTGAAGGGGTGGAAGGCTTGATTGACTCTGACGACGCAACACCCAAAATGTGATCCTCGGACCTCATGAATGGTAAGAAGCGCCATCTGCCACTCCGCCATTTCACTGAAATGAAAGTAAAGTTGCAAAGTGGACCGATGAAGAAACAGAGAAGAGGAAACCACCCAAAGCGCAGAAAATAAGGGCCTTTTTCATAGGTCTGGAAGAATTCAAGAGGCAGACAGCAGGTCAAGCTATACTGAGCACAGAGGAGACAGAAAAGAATCGGAAACGAGAGAGCATGGATACAAAGGAAGGTGAACACCTAGGTGATGCTGGATTTCTTAGCAGTTTTTGGCTCTTTTAGTTTTTGATAGATTAATCAGCACAGATAGATCCATTCTCGAAGCAACAACCCGGTCTCATTCCATGATGAAACGTGTGTTCAAGGTAACACCAGTACAAAATAGTTCATTGACGTTTTAGTATTTTTATGTAGATAGTTTCGAACTCTCATCCTTAGACGATCAACATCAGCCTTGATGTCAGAACAATGTCAATTCAGTTGATTAACTTGATAAGCAATTTTAGGGACTGCAACAATCATTATTAAAGAGCTTTCACAATAGCCTTTGTTTTCAAGCAGAGAGCTGGCTTGAACTGCGCTCCCATTCATGTAAGGGTAAGGGGTCATTCGGTGACCTCTCTTATTTCCTACAGTATCCACCGTCATTAGCAGAGATGCTTTGTTTTGTTGTGGCACTCGGCAAGACGCCCTAAGTGGTGGTGCCGGAAATGAAGGTGAGCTCGGTGAGTGGACACCATCGGCTTTTCTTTTTGATACGATCTCAAGCACTCATGGAATCAAAATCGACAAAACGGGATCTGATCGAATGCTTTGATAGGGCTCGAAAGAATACCAGAGGCTTCAGTGATCATTTAATTAATTATTTGATTCTGGTGCACACCTACAGCTTGTCTTCAGATTGAGGCATTACAGACAATACATAGCTTGCAGGTGGGGGAAGGTCCGAAGATCTGCAGTACCTCTAATATTTACACAGCGATTAGCTTAAAATCGCGCAACAGTTTATTTCTATTTTCTAGTTCTGAATATTTGCTCCAGGGAACGTGGCGAATTTGGTGCCTACCGATGGAACGGTATCTGGAATCTGGTGTTCTTCAAGCGATTCATGTCCCCGCGTGATTTCTGGAAGAGGGGATTAGAAGCAAGTTCAATGGACTCTAAAATTTAAATTTAGCACTCAAATGTCACCTCTCCCTATATATGTGTCACTTCAACTAAATACAATATCAAGGAATGCGTTGTTGGAGATAACAAGTTTCTGCGATCAAGGATTAGTGATAAAGCATCCGGCGTTGATCATTCCCCTTTTATCGTTGCACCATGCCGCTTTCTTCCAGGACCTTATGGGTAGTGTGACTTTGTCTCGAGTGTTGTTGTAGTCAGTGGTTATAATTGTCATTATAGTGCTGGGTGGAAGTTCTTCTTGAAAATGCATTTCTTCTAAAAAATGGTCTAGTTTATCTCGATCATAATATTTTCCATTATTTACTATAAATTTTGACTAGTTTTAACGCGGAGTGTCAATACTGCCATTACACCGGCTAGTGCGTTCTTTGGCATTAATTTCGGAACCAATGCTTCCGGTTTATTGTGACTAACATCGAAAGATCTGATGCCATTGAACCTGGGTCACCGAAAAACGAACTGAACCTGAGTTGCAGGTTTATTCAATTTCCAACGACAGGAAAAAAGGAATGGAGGGCTCGATAGCCTGGGTAAGATTCAGCTCAGTATATGACTCTGGAATCGTAAGTATAGTATGCTGTGCTATAGGCCACAGCCTTCTCCGCATCCGCTTGGAGATTTGTGTATAAATGTGAGACCGAATAGCGATGTGCCAATCGAATCCAAACAGAAATGTAGACTTTATAAAAGAGTTTTATTATTATTATCACCTATTGGGTTGTCTCATAATTTCTGACCGAATTTCGACACTTCCATTTATTCACGTTTTATCTTTTCTGACAAACGGTTGATCGGAAATATGATACCACCATCATAATCACTGATAGCATCCATTTGCTAGGGAACAAGTGGAAGCATTCCTCCGAAATTGAATGGAGAAGCTATGGAATGAAGAGTTCGGAAAGGTCGTTTTCGGAGTGACAGTATTCTCCGGCCTGTTTCTTTCGTAGCTGCTGCTTGAGGGTACTGAGGAAGGAATAGTACTATGGGCTAATGTCATGGCTATACGATAGATGTCTTACCATGCATCATCAACGAGTTCAACTCAATACGAGACGAGTTATCTTTGCAATATGAGGTCGAGCGTTTATTTTGAGGAAGGAGATTTGAAGTGGTTTCGAATAGTTCTCTAGCACTGCTGCGGCCACTACGGGAGTTATTCCACGGTTATCTTCGCCTGGTTGTCCGTGTAAGATGAAGCGGATCTCAAAACCCAGCGAATCCTACAAATTGGGGATAATATCCTCTGATAAAAGAGCTCAGGCTTTGGTTGAGGTGGTGGGTCCCGACTCCGAGGCAGCAACCAAGTGTGTCGCGTGTTGCTATCTTGGTGGGATCATGACTCAACTGCACTGGTGGCCAGCTAGGGCCTGTACTGTCTTTGCGTTCGCAGAATGAAAATTCTGCAGATGATCAGGCATCGGTCGCGTTCACTCGATGCATGCTGTTTCCATCGAGGCCATTCTGTTACAGCCCATTCCATTCAAGTGGTGAATGATGTGCATCCTGATGTTTGCTACTTACGTGGTAGTAGCGCACGGATGCACTTCCAATTCATCGTGTAAGGTGTCCTTATCGGGGGTGAATTGAGTTCCAGGAAGGTCGAACTTCGCGGCTCGTATCGCCTTTGCCGATAGTATTGAGCCAATAGCTCAGTGCCCGATCAGTAGCAAAGACTGGGGCAAACACAGCGCTGGTCTCGTTTAGCGCAATCCTTGCAAATCTCCTTCAACTGATCGCGAACATAATGGCTGGTTCTGCTGGTTGAACTAATTCATCTCTACTGAATATCCCGGTGCGCCTTTGAACTTCTGACAATGAGACTCTGTTTGAAGGACCTGATGCTTTCTTTCACATACAAATTTATTTCGTATTGATCCTAATTTGACTTGAAGGAAATTGATTTTTAAGAAATTCTGCCACGAATTATGGGACAGCCCCGTAGAAGCCAACATGGCTTCTCTATGAATTCCACGGCACACATACCAACCAAATCTTCTATACCCAAAATAATCTCTACACGCTGC
>KZ349575.1:8051-19206 GCA_002352805.1 Teladorsagia circumcincta | reverse complement strand
GGTCCTTTTTTCATGTTTGGGACACGAGTAAACCATAGCATTGGTAAGAGTTTGGGGCACACGAACGACTCCATTTCCCATATCAATCCTCGCCCTCCACCTCCATGGCATCACTATCGTCCACTAACGTTTCCCTTCCTGCAGCTCCCCAGAACTGCCGTTGAGGGGTGAGAGGAGTTGTTGGTGGAGCGGCTAATTTTGATATTTTTGATTTCTCTCCAATCAAGGTTCATGGCTGCGACCTCTTCCAAAGCCCAAATGCGACCTCTCCGCCCTCCAGAAAACAAGCACGACATCCTCCCAAAAAGTGCAGTACAACACCCTCGTTTGTGAACTCCTGATGGACTTGGTCTGAAGTGGTTGAAGTGAGCGATAATCATCAGCTTTTTGGAGCCCATTTGCCCAACAGTCATCTCGTCTGGTAGCTCCGTTTGGCCCGTATTTTGCACAATAAATTGATTTGATAATGTGCAGCTGTGCCATACCTTGTCTGCGGTTTGATCAATGAATGAATAAATAAATAATTTTTCATTGAATTCTTTGTCTTTTTTCATGATCTATTTGTAGCCCACCACCGTCCGATTTGCAAAGGATTCTGGTAGCGATTTCCCTTCTTATTTTCCTTGTCCAGCATTGGGAACTCCAAAAAACCTTCTTTTACTTCCTTCCCTTTTGTGTACACTTTTTTATTTATTTTTCTTTTGTCACTTTTTTCATTCATCCGTAATGGCTGTCATTTCATCATGATTCATATCTGATTCATAGATACTATGAGGTTCTCCGAGGGTTCGTTATGTTTCACTCTCAGGGTATCGCCCTTTACAATCAACCATATATCAGTGATGAGCCTCGGAGGTTCTATAAATCAGTGTCATTCGTGAGATAGAGAAAATTAACCTTTTTTTCAGAGCCTAGATTTCATAAATATAATTTATTTTCCTTCATGGTACTAGTTCTATCTTTTGGGTGTCGCTTCCGATGATGCGTTCTATCGAAGCTCACTATGAATCGATTCTGTCACCTTGGTTACTCATAATTATCCTCGGCTATTTTTGACCGCTCAATTTGGTCAGACTGCTACCTGGTCCTCCTCTTTGTCATCATTTTATCGGTCACTCTAGTTTATCTTTGCATTTTTGTAAATTGTGCTTCAATTTTAAATCCATGTTGGTCCCTGCGAATCTAGTCGTTCAGTGACCAAATTGTGGTGTCTCCATACCTCATAGG
Source organism: Teladorsagia circumcincta (assembly GCA_002352805.1). Taxonomy (NCBI): domain Eukaryota; kingdom Metazoa; phylum Nematoda; class Chromadorea; order Rhabditida; family Trichostrongylidae; genus Teladorsagia; species Teladorsagia circumcincta. The sequence continues at coordinate 17,979 of KZ349575.1, read as the reverse complement.
ATAGAAAAGGTGTTACGGGTGTTACGATCCCTTCATCACTGCCCGGCGCTGGGATTATCCACGATTAGTACAGTGGTGTGTGGTGGTCATTGACTGGGTATGATTTGCATTTGAATGTGGCAGGCTATTGTCGCTGCTCCACTATTGTTCTCATTACTAGTTTCGGCTTTATTGCAAATAGTAGGGTGTGGTAATCCCTAGAACCCGTCATATGCAATTCGCTTGGGTTGTGTGCAGGGTAGTGTACTATTGTGCTACCTGTCGCTCTCCTATGTTTTTCTGAAATGAATTTCATATTTTTTCTAGTGGTACTCGTAACCGTATTCCTGAATACCTTCATTTTCAGCCTTTTCAAGCCCTTTTAATCATTGGAAGGACGGGGGGCTTCAGAAGCAGGTAATCTCGCTTGAAATAAGGTCAGGACAAAGGTGAAATCCGTGATGCGATCCAACTCAGGGCTTGGAAATCTCCCAGCCCCAGGGGCCAATCATTCATATCGACCTATCTGAAAGGTTTAGAGCCCTGACTTGTAATTCTGTTAATTCTTGCCAGGATTGTGTTGACGAATTCGCACCCAAATGTCTGCGATTCTGAATAGGAGTAGAATACACGGCGCACCCAATAGAAGAATGATCATCGCTGAACGCGTCATCCATTTATCCTTTACGCACTGATTTTTTAAGCTTGCATATTGAAAGGTTAACCAAGCTTTAATGTATAAGGCTTTGTTAGCTTCCATGCTTGAGAAAAAAATAGACGTTGCATTGAACTCAAACAGGTAAGTGACAAGCGTGATATTTTGAAGCCTGTGATATCCTCGTGATTTTTCTTCTCCATACATGTTTTGCACGAAGTAAAAAACCGATCTGAGAACGAAAAACGTTAAAAGAAAGGGAAGCACATATCAAACTTGACAAATGATGAAGTGTTACCACATCGCTCGGCTTGGCGATACTTTTTTAAGAAAAAATGGCTCGTTTTTCTCGAGGATTTCTTTTTACAAAAAGTGTATTTCTTATTCTTCAGACATGGACTATCATGAGCTTGTTGGAAAACACCTCAAAGTGCATCCTTTGAGACACTAACTTCTGAAGAAGCTTTGATTTCTTTACCCGGTCGTATATAGTTGTACAATTTTCTCATGATACGGCACTTATCTGGGTTGGATAGTGGTCAGAGTTTCTTACAATACTATATACTGTAGAATCCTCGACGAAATTGTTCGTTGTAAGATGCCCCCGACCAAATTCTAGCTCGATCTGACACTTCGACAATTTCGCCACCTCTTTTGCTAGGATTTAACCTTTACGGGATTCTGGCAGCGGTTTTGCTTTTGTCATTGACTAAGGAACCTTAAGGGATGATAATTCCAAAATTTTATTGGGTCACAACAAAATGTAGCCGAGACGAGAAGCATGAGGTGGAACTATGATTTTGCGTCACTGGCAAGGCGGGTAGTTTCAGAATAATGAGGACAAAAAAAATTTTTGCTTTTTCAAATTGGAGTTCCGTGTTAATATTTAGGCTTGTATGTATATGTATCACGATTCACCCCTAGAGTTTTTTTTTTCGAAAACATCCCCAGGTGCAAGTTTTTGGGAAATTTGTAGGTGGAACTATAATTATGCGTCGCAGTGTAGTCATCGCTTAACCTCAAAAGGTTAATAGATCAAAACTTGGAGAGATTACGATAGCAAAAGATGTATGCGCTCGTGTGTTGTGAAGCAAAGTGAGCAAAGGAAGTGGGCTGTTGGGACAGGATTGACCTTTGTTATATAAAAACTTACCCATGATAGATAGCTGCTAGGATAAGGTGGACGTCTTAATTCCCTTCACATGAATTTTTGTCTCGTTCAAATTGAATTGGAACGAGTATGACGTGAGCTGCCCAAACCACATTTGAATCTTTCTGGGAAAATAGTCATATCCAGATGTGTGTCCGTAATGTGATGGATATATGAGACGTTATTGTTGATGAGTGAAAGTGGAGAAGTCCAGGACGAGAATAATTGGGCTGCTTCCATTTTGGACTACTGTCATTTCAAGGAAATAAGGTCGTAAAAGCTTTTCTGCCGCTTGTTTATTAGTTAAATTCATGGTCTGGCGGGGAGAACCATGTGCGACGATGGGGGAAATTTGTTTTGAACACTCCACAGCTGGGCTCCCACAGTTCATTTCCCACTTCCATATCCCAATCCCTTCCTCTTATCGTTTTCATTACTCTTCAAATTCTCCAGGAATGTCATAGATTCCCTTTTTCCTAAAACTGTACAACTATGGGACGGCGGGTATGTTTCCAAAACTTCGGGAAATTCCTTGAAAACTTCGGTATATTCGCCCAAAATTCCCTACACCCTACCCTACCCAACTCTTACCCCCGTTCCGCAAGTGGACTGCCAATCTCAAAAGCACCACCCTACTCTTTTCCTAGAATCCTAAATACGGCTTCCCAATGAGTAATCCTCGACATTAGCTCACCCTTTGATGAGGAGCCCCTTTTTTCTCGTACAGCCCCGCCCCCTTTGATGCATGATGCAATAGGTTGGTTGGCGTGGCCTGGGCATTGGCTCGGCTGGGCTCAACCTTATTTTTGTTTCTTTTCGAGAGGCTTTCCGTCACACGACATTTAGAAAGCCAGCTTATATATTCCACTCACTCCTCAGCGACATTATAAATTTATGTACTTGTATATTTTTCCTGAGAGCAGTAGACCGGTAGGCTGGACTGGTTCTAATCCGATAATAGCTCTCTGATCATACAATGTAATTGTTCTCTCCCTCTCTCTGTGTTCATTCTAGGCAGTCGTTTTTCGTTTCTCAAGGGCAGTACTTGCCATTTGGAATTAGGTAGTAATTTTTCATGAATGCCGAGCCTTTATATTGGCTCCGCGATCTCGGGCTATTTTTATAACGGCTGTTCGTTTCCTTGACTTTCGTCATTTTTATGCGTACGTTTGTATTTTACTTCGCTGTGTTTTGAGTATAAATGCTTGATTACTGCTAAGTCCTCTTCTTCCTAGTTATTGTTCAAAAAGAACTATTTCTAGATCGAATTCAAACGGCAGAATCGAACCGATTCGCCAAAATGATAATGGCGAACGACGATGAAAAAGGCCGCGTTCCAGCGGCTGCATCTTCATCCAAAGAGATGCCAATTAGTGCGCGTGATCCAAGCGACGACGAAAAAGGAGCACTGTTAGCGAAGGAGCGTGAAGCAGCCGCGAAATTGAATACCACGGGAAAAGTGGGCGAGGTGGGCCATGCGAGATTTCAGAATTATTCGAGCTTTTGGTCATTTTGTTTTGAAATTATTTTAATGCTTTCTTCCGGTTAATGATGATTTCCTTTGTTTGTTTATTTTTTTTCTCAGCTAATTAATTTCCTTTTTCTTTCGATTTTTGAAACATTCAAAAGAATCCGCAAGCGGAGGTCTTTTGGAGAAAAATTCTCTATGACAGTTGTTTTCAATATGAATAATTAGCTGGTTAACTTAGGTCGAGCGTGTCACAGACTTCTTTTTTTTTGTCTCGGTTATGATTGAGCTACTGAACATCTTTGCTAAAGGACACGTTCGGGACCATTGAGCGGTTCGTGTGTCGCCGAACATTCATAGGACTCGTGAGCAAGATGAACTACGGGGGGGGGGGGGAATCGACAAGGATTCGACGATTCGCCGTGATGGTTTGAAGGGGAGGTTGTAGATGGGGATATTGAGGTACAGGAATGTGAAAAAGCGGTGTTAAACGTCAAATTTGCTGTTCGGCAGCCACATATATCCTCGCCTTCTCTCTCCCTCTCTCTTCATCTCTCTCCCTTTTTATTCCTCTCTCTCCCCTCCGACTCAACGGGAGTTTTGGAAGGATTTGAGAGTTGGAGTTAGGGCGTATCGTTGAAAACAGGTTGATTAAGGTCGAACGGCACTACTGATATCATTGACTAGAGCGGGGTCGTATTAGGGGGCCAGGGAAGGGATCACAATTGAGCCCTCGATACCAGGCACGGATCAAGCTGCCTGTTCCTTACTTCCTTGAAGCGATGTTCACAGTACTCCAGATCCTATTCCCAAACACAGGAATCTGCCAAAGTGCTTGTGTAAGCCCATCCTTTTATGTAAGGCCTTCCTTCCTAGGATATAGCTAGTGCAATACATTCAATAGTGCTGACGTTTGATTTATAGGCGTCCCTGTTTTTTTCCTCGTTAATGGCTAGTTTTCCTTTGCACTGAACCACTCATAAGTGTATTGCTCTCGAGGTTCCGTATTTGGAGTGCAAGCAAAGTGCTCAGTGATTTGCAGAAGTGAACCTCGCATAGTACGAAGGGTGAAGTGAGGTACGAGAGGGTCTGAAAAGGGTGACTGTTGTATGGTCTGACCAAGAGTCGCTAGAGAAACCTTGAAAATGTGAGGAAGCTTATTTATCAGTTGAGTTAACTGGAAGGGATGATTGGCTCAGAAGTGATCTTATGTGCGAGTTTTCCTCCATATAAGGGTTATAAGTGAGGTATGAAAACATTTGGCTGTTCCTATACCGCATTTTTGTCCAGAATAAAATTCTCCAGCAACAATAAGGGCACAAGTAAAAGTTCCACCGGGGGAATGTGGAGCAAGGTAAGATCAGTGTCAATGAAATTTGGCAGTCAGTGCGACTCTCCCAGCTCCTCGTCCTCTGCTCAGGTCCCACGGCCCGCCTTGCTCGTTTCAAACCACAATTCATCCTTCCCCCAAAATCTCTGTCAACGAGGGTGGTTGAAGAGGACAAGTGGTGCAAGAGAGTTAAAGAAAGATTCAAAGATTCGAAATTGTGTAGAATTGTAGAATTTCCCCAAAGTTCCCAATTTTCTAGGAATTTTTGAAAGTTCATGAAAAAATCATTTCAAAAATATCCTCACATTCAGATGAGCTGCTCTCCTCACTTATTCCTCGAGCACTTTACTGGTTTCCTGAAATACAGCCCCCCTCCCGCGCTTCAAGGGCTCCTTGAAGTTGGCTCACGTGAAGGTGACGTGGTACCGAATAGGTTGTTCCGGGAAGGGCAAGCATGCAGACAGCATTGATAGTTCAAGAATGGGCGAGTGGATGAACTGAAAGTATGAAGCCAACAAGGGCATAATGAGAAAGTGCCTCCGCCTTCTAAGCATTGTCCGTGCTGACTTTGTGTAGAGTATTCCCATAGCCTTGGTCCCAGACGTTCAGCGAACGGTCGCGTTGTTCCCAGGCAATCAGTCGCTAGGCGCTTGAAATTAGAGCGTCTCTCACAGATGATTTGCTGGTGGTTTGGGGTTCACAAGTAACCCTTTCATCAGCAAAGTATACCTTGAATCGTCAGTAGCTCAATTTTTTTTAGATCTTTCGATTTTCTTATGTGCGAAGAAAGGCTAGATATTACCCGTCTTTTTTTTTTCATCTCTTGGACAAAAAGACTGGGTAGGAAAGCCGAGTAGGCAGAAGTTGAGATTTTTCAAAGTGAATTTATAAATGGCATCAGCATGGAGTGTAGGATGAGACAGGGCAGGGGTAAAAGGGTGCCCCTAGTACACGTATAGTCCGGGGATGGGGTCCTTGAACGAATTCACCTTAGCTAAGCCTTCCATCGCTCCCAGATTGCTTAATTGCTCGTTTATGTGGGCGAATAGAAGCACTGAACTGAACACCACTTGCCCCGCAGGTCATTGAACGGATAAATACACATACAAATTCTACCACAACCTTGCTTGGAAATGAGGTGCGTCCCGAAAAGGGCTTGACTAGCGTCGAATGCTTCGTTTTTTAGTTCGTTCGTTAAGTTCTCTGATTGTTGTCCGTTCTGATTTCATTCGGATGTATTAGTAGTTCCAGTAGCGTTTTGTCTTTCACTTTATGGCGGTCAGAAAAACGGCTAATTTGTTGGGGTGTATGACGAGCAAATGTGTTCGGCATGATGTTTGCCGTGTAGCATTGCATATCGGAGCATTGAACGTTTGCAGAATGGGTCTTAGCGAGGAATAAGCCCAGCGCCGATTCCTATCTGAGGATTACCTCATTAGCAGCGCGTAACAACGCCGTCATTACATCTGCTCAATGGAAATAATTACCATCTCCGGGAAGCGGAAGAGTGAGGAATATTTTATGAGTTGATTACTAGTCTGCGGCGTTGGCGCATTTCTTTTCTATCATCACTGGTTTCTATGTTGACGCTGCGCAGCCGCACGCGTCCCATATAGGAGATTTGTGCTGTACGTTTGATCTCAAGGAGCATCTCAATCGGTATATCCATGTCTGGCTAGATGTGACCTCTGTGGAATTGAAGTGATGTTGATGATTGACCATGCTCGTGAGTTCTTCAGTCGAGCAAGAGGAGCAGAGGTCATTTACAATGGAGGATTGCGCAAGTGCAATCGCGTCGAGTGGTGGTGCTCGATAATTGGCGACCTTCAGCGGAGTTATTTACATTAGTAAGTAACCAGTTGCTAGGGAATTGTGATCGATGGAGGCATCCATATTCAGCGATGGTTGTGGTCATGCGCTAATTAATATGATGGCAAAGAGTTCAGAGAGCAAGGCGTTAACCAACTTTTTTTTCGGAATAAGCCACGCTATGGGCTTCCATTTGTAGTCGTAGAGGTTTTTGAATATGTATCTCATTTGTGCAGTTACGCAGAGGCCAACATATGCTCAAATTTGAGCTTTAGTTCTCTCGGGTATACCACAATTAAGCCAGCGGTTTTCATATGAAAAAAAGACAGACGTTTCTTGGGCTGGTTAGGATCACGGAGGGAGGCAGGGACCAAGGGCGATAAATAGTCGCTTCGTGATTTTTTCCAAGTATTTCAAGTTTTGAATCTTTGATGGGTTTCGAGTTAATCTTTACCGAGAAGAATCCGTCGGAAATTCCCTACTTCAACAGCCGCAGCCCCTGCGACTTCACGAATATGACCCCATTCGCAATTTTGAAAGATAGTGAACCATAGTTAATCTTGAATACGACATCCGGGAAAAAATTGCCGAACGCAACCTCCTTCCAAAAATCAGAAATGCAATCCCCACACTCAAAGGGCGGTTGACTCTGTTAGGGCACTGTTTTGTTTCTGCGCTATCATCGTGCAGACAGATCAGTGTATGATCTAGCGCCGATGCGAGTAGGAGTACTGAATAGATTCGAGCCGAATAGAGAGGCTTTTGCAGATAATTCTGTGGATTGTACACTGTTCCTTCTCGAAAATATTGAGAGCATGCTCTCGACAAAAGTGTGCTTGTCACAGAGTTTATTAAAATGAATGGAGAAATGCATGAATTAGCTTCTCAGTAATGGAAGTGTATTCAAGGTGGTCTTCTAGTGTGAATGTAGTTCCCGTGAAGAATCTCTATGCCCAAGCGCTTGGTGTTTAAATGTACCATTAAATGGTACTGTATAAATGGTCCTGTAAGCATAGATGTAAGCCAAGCGTACAGTATTTCACCGCATATGAAGCATGCAAGAGCGAAGTTGTCGTTTCCAATGATAGAGCCCCGTCCTCTGTAGTCGTTTTCGTTCCTTTGTTCTGGGTATAAGGTCCAAAAGTTTGGACAAAGGGTTTTAAGTCGGTGTTTTGATTATGAAGCTAATTGTATGGTCGTATCGCACTACTCGGGACCTGTGGTGTTCATTGGGCATGCGAAACTTATCTTTGGTTAGGTGAACAAATATTGAGGTCTGTTTTTACTTAACAATACGGAAGTCTTGTGTTGGCGTCATTCTTCTGCTGTAACTGCCCATCGTTAGTGACCGCGACTCCATGGAGAAGAAAAATCCAGTTCAAAAGGTAGTTTTGGTTTCGCTTGCCAAAAGTGTGTGGTCCTCTTGTTGCTATTTGTTTAAAAGAAAATCTAATTTTTGGTTATTAAAATATTGCACACATTCAGACTTAGTGCCTGGCATACGCACTTTGAATGCGAGCTGTGAAAAATGTCCCAATTATTTTACGTTCTCTCTTGGGCCGATGTCAGACTTTGCGAATCGAGCGCGTCCGTGTTGCGTCGCGACCAGAGAATCGCTCGATTTGGTAGCAATCCACTGGGCACAAGACGACCGCGAACTCTGACGGATCGAGCGAATCGCTCGGTTGGCAAAGTCTGACATCGGCTATATGGTTAAGAATGCGCCATCTAGCTTCTCTGTTAGCATTGTAGAGTCGTTAGAATTTGAGTTGTTCCCTACCCAGTGAAGTACCTGTCGCCACAGGGCTGTTCTAAATTATCGTATTTCACCGATTCTGAAGAAAAAGAAAGCCTGATTGTCTCTAGCGATTTCTGAACCACGAATCATGAACTTGCTATGTGGCGCCCGTAGCCAGTACACTGCCATCTCCAGGGATGCCTATTTACAAGGTCTTAAATAGCGCGGTTCGGATGTCATCATCGACCTAATGGCGCTCATTTTTGAAACAAATTTTCCCGTTATTCAAATGGGAACTTGAACGGCTGATGTTGTTCAAAGTGAGCAGCTCATCAATAATTCATGGTCCTTAATTTGTGCCCAATATATTCAATAAGCGAGATAGTTTTGCCACATGAACAGTATTATCTGGAGCTCTCTCCTTGCAAGACCGCCCGTCGTTGGGTTTTATTTCGCTTGATGGACTTCATTTTTCATATGGATATGCCGTTGAGATTTTCACTTCTATCCTTTCTCCGATCACTCGACAAGAACTAGCAAACGCTGTGTTACAAACCAGTGACTTTCAGTCACAAGAATTGTGTTGAAGTATCTTTGCATCGGGGGGGGGGGAGTGGGGGGGAGGTCTAATTGTTGAAGTGCAAAGGGTAAAGAGTTGTCAAGCGGCATATCTGTAAGAAATTGTACAATATTTGTTTTTCATCACTGATGAAAAAGCTTTTTGTCAAGTGCCGAAAATACTGAGGCATCGGCGTGCATACCAACTCAGAATACGCGGCGCATTTGACCTGGGTTCATGGTCGGGACTTACTTAAAAACATATGGCTGACGAAGTAGCTGGTGGGAGTGAGCCTATTTTCTAACCAGCGTTCTTTAGCAAATCTAGTGCCGGTTTTTTTTTTTGATAATGGAGAGATAAAAGCTTTTTTGACTCGGGACTTGGTTTTGTTGACTAAGAAACACAAAAGCGAAGTTTTCTTATGGTTAAGAAGGCAGTGGGTTGAAGTCCTATCCCAGGATTGGCTGGATAGATCAATTCTCTCTTTCAGTGAAGGTTAGTAAAGTAAAAAAGGAGGTCTACAAGTGCAGAGACCTCTTAGATGTTGAAGCTCAAAGTTGTTAAGGCCATGAGCGCTATATTTTACCAGTTTTTTCTCATTTTTTCTAAGCCCATGTCCGTCCTGAAAGGAACGCGACGTGCACGTACGTAAGCATCTCCAACTCTATCTCTCTGTCATCTGCGCATCCCACAGTGCTCACCGGCAAACTCGTGCAACACTAAAAGGTAGCTGCAAAAAATAGGCTTTATTTGGGGCGTCTTTTGTTCAAACTCTTCCTCTCTAGAAAGTCGCCCGAGCACATACTTCTGAACATCTGCAATCCATTACCTTTGTGCTGTTGAATACCTTTGTGTTGTGCCGAAGGAACGGGCTGTCTGGTTTTCTAGGTTGTGCTCGCTTTTAGCAGTCCCTTCAGTCGTTTTAGGTCTCCTTTTTTCTCGTATTTGGCGTAATGTCTCTTCAGTGGAGATCGGGAAGTTCTTTTGGGGTGGTCATAAAAGGATGGTGACCGAATGCTTTAGAAAAAACCTGTGATGGAATCGCTCGTGTCCTTGGCATCACTCACTCCTTTTTTTGTTTCTTTTCCTATACATCCCACTTCAGTCGATTTTTTTTGTGAGAAGCGAATTTGCATGAATGATCAGAACAACTGGATCTTCATTATGCATGAACGGCATGTTCCTAGCATCTCTTAATTTGTTGTTGGCTTTTTAGGCGCAGCTGGGGTCGTTTCTCAGG
>KZ349572.1:15257-25301 GCA_002352805.1 Teladorsagia circumcincta | reverse complement strand
CGTACTCTTTTCTTTCTCGCTTTGTATTAGTTTGTCAGTTGTGCTGTGAATAATAATAATTCATTCCTTTTTCTGATTCCCTTTCGACCCACTATTAATCCAGTCTGTGCCATTCTGGGTCCTCGGTTGAGATTGCCCGACCTACTAAGCTGGTGTTGGAGTCGCGATCCCTCCCCGCGGCTTGCAGTGTTTGGCCGGGGCACTGCCGTTCCTCTTCCTTCGACCCATCCCTCATTCCCCCCCCCCCGATATAATTTTCTGTGTTCTGTAAAATCTTTACTACTCTATTGTAAACTTTCCCTCGCCCTCGTATCAGAATTACAATAGTTATGTAAATAAATAAATGAAACGCAATCCTTTCGCTTTCCACAACTATCCTTATTTTTTTGAGCGCCAAAGAAATTAGAGAGATATTGCCTTTTGAGTGGCAAAAATTGGCATGAAAGTGTCACCGTCCTCGACGCTGACTCGACGAAAATTGGGAGACCTTATCTCTTTGCATGGAAGGCTTCCAAAGCAATTTCAATACTGTTTGGCAGTAGCGTGCCTAGCTCTACCCGAAAATTGGGGAATGGAAACTTTTCATAGAGGGTGTACTTTCCGGTGGTTTTGAGAGCGGCATCAGCAAATCTGACCCAAAGACAAACCGCTCAGCAGCTATGGCGGAGTCGGCGGTTGTTCGATACAGGTTGTTGTGATGCTTTTCTATGGACTTCTCAAACATTCGCATTGGCATGGACAAATCTGTGAGACTGCAAAAACTCTCTCCGGTGGGAATTGAACCCGGGTCTCTCATGTGACAGAACTGGATACTCACCACTACCCTACCACTATACTCCGTTCTTGGAAGAGAATCAGAATAGGAGGGGTCGTTCCAAGACTTCGATTTCAGGGATGGTCGTACTTCTGCGACCACGTCCTCGACACTTTTCACCCTGCCCTGTAGACTCTACCGGCGATCGAAAATCTTATTTTTGAGAGATGGTCTACAGTCTCCCGCGGTCGCCGCGCCAAAACTAGGTCAACGCTTGCGGTGTGCCGGCGTCTTTGCACTCTGAAACATGGCAGTTAACCAATATCAGTACTCCTGTTTGAACAATTAACACGTTGACGACAACGCGTGTTTCGGGTTTTCGCGCTGCGTGGGACCAGAGCGAATTTGCAAGCGCCGCCGCCTCGCACGAAATTCGTGCATTTTGAGCTATAAATGCACAAAACTTGTATTGGACAAAATGTTTTCGATGATATTCGATGTGGTGAATTCAAGGGAAGGTACAATCGCAAAAAATCGAGCGAAATGACGTATCATCATAATGAAAAGACAAGTTTTGGTCGATTTCGCTGTAGTGAACCTCGAAATTGTTTTTATACGGTTGTCCCACTAAAGACATAAATATTGCTGTATGTTTGGGTCTGTACTTACCTCTACTACTCTTTTTTATGATCAAAATTAGGAGAATGTGAAGAAAACTAGGACCGAACACAATTGAGTAATTCTTACGACTTGGAAAACCTTTGCTAAAGTGATGTATATTCAGCTATTCAGAAAACCTCGCCGTGGTTAGTCATAATATGGTGGGACCTATAGAACAAATACAGAAAATGAGAAAATAAATGGCGCATGGGCGAAAAATATAAATTATTTGGGTGCGATGCGCATGCGCTGCACACGGTCCCACACGGTGCTCAAGGTGTGCAGCGCATGCGCTGCACAATGTCCTCAACGTGTTAATACAACGCCTTGTCCTTCATTTAGGATTATTTCAGCATTTTTTTTGCCGTTGATGATTTCGCTTTTCTTACGTTTTCTCCATATTTTTACGCCACAAAACTTTAGTATCGATCATCATAGAGGCGGTTACTAATCTTGGCAAATTGTCATATTTGTTAAGGGTTCGAGGTAACCCAATACTTACCACACTAAGTAATACTGACACGTGCTCACCTTATTAAAGCAACAGTCTCAGAACGAATTCGAGGAGTTTTGCGGTCGGTAACGAAGTTGTAGGTAGGAACTTAACTGATGATGAAGAAAAAGGGGAGGTAAAAGGCCGACGATGCCTCAAAACGGGGGCACCCCCCTTCTGCTGAGAAACGGGCTGAGAAACGAAGAGAAGGAAGGGGTGGACGAGCTGTCTGAACTGCCCGCGACCCAATTGCGCTTGCTGACAATTAGCCAGCAGTACCTTGCTATTTGCCAGCAATTGCCATTGGGGCGCAATGCGTCGTCAGGTGACTGCGAGCAACCCGAGCAAAACCACACCGCTTCTGCAAGGCCAAGTAGCCGTAAGCACCGCGTAAGTTGCTTTAAATGATCGACCTAAATTAGGCTGGTGTCCCGAAACGACCGCAAATACCTGCGCATCCAACCTCGCACTCTCCACGACGGCAAAGTGGAGGCGCGTACAGGGCCAGTACGCACCTCCTCTTCATCAGTGAAATACGTCGCCAGTGATTCTCTCCGTTCTAGCGGCATTTCAAGGTGAGTTTTTTGGGCAGCTTCTATTCACGTGTGCTTGACTAGGGCTAGCGCATCGTCCCACACCATCAGCATCAAATTTTTAGGACCCTGCTGAGAGAATTCCTTTAACTAGTGAATTCCTTTGATTGTCTCACTCAGTTGTACCCTTGGCATATCATTGTGAAGTATTGCATTTTTTTTATCATGTCGTAGAACTAGGCACATTTGGTGCAATGGCGGGAAAAAGGTGACACTCAGTGGAGTACGCAGGCACAAACGCGCGGCAAAATGGAGACCCGGGAAATGGGGCTGTGAGCAGAGCAGACTGCTCTTCTGGTCGTCCACTGCGTGCCGAGTGTCTGAACCTGACTGCCGATTCTTCGTTTCGTCGTCTCCCGTGGGTAAGCGTTTTTGTGGACCCGCGCCACCGAGTCTGCAATCGTCATCGTCAATTATCCTCCGGCTTTCCTGCCGTGAGGCCGGTGAAACTGAGTGTTACCGGATTGTGTGAGTATTTATTTTAGTAGTGAAATTGCTGCGAAGAATTTTTTGTGAGGATATTCGCACGATTTTTTACTGTGTTGTTTTTTTACTATGTTTCATTAACTTTTCCTGGTAGTACGAACTTCGGGCGGTAGTGACCGTACATATATATCACACTTGTCCAACTTGTTTCAAATAGCAGAGACGGCGGATACTGTAGTCGCCGCGCGCGGCAACCTACTTTCTTTCGTGCGGCGACCTCAGGGGGGACTGATGTCTCACACCCCCTCCATTTCCCTCCAAATTGGTTTTATTAGGGTATACTGTCTGCAACTGTACACAACACACGCGCTGCCGTAATCCCGCGCAAAATTTTATTTGAAAAATAAATTCTAACGGCGAATTGGAGGAAAATGGAAGTTTCTTCTTGAAAATTGAAATTGAAAATTGAAATGGGTGAAGGACAGCTTAGTTCCAACAAAATAGTCATTAGCGATTAGTATTTTCAGGAATTCTAGGATAACTAGTCGAAAAAACCTCATTTTGACCAGGAATTAGTCACTAGTTCACACGATTTCTGGAATCGTAATGACTCATCGTAAACAAAGTCTACAGAATGGGTACTTTCCAATCGATGGAGTAACACAGATTTAACTTACACCTGGCTTATCCAAATTTCGTTTTTCTTCTCACTTTTATAGATTGTTTAGAAACATTTTTTCATTTCATTTTTTTAACTTTTTTTTTAGAAACAGAAACAAACATACAATTAGGATTCTTTTTGATATCGCTAAATACTCTGATCTCACTAAATACGCATAAATTCGCGTAAATTAGTGCATTCGAGTGTATTTCAGAGAAATGCTGCAGTAGGAGCTTTTATAATGTCACTTGAAGGCTTGATTACTCTAGCATTCAATTTAAGTCTGCGTACATTAGTACAACTCCTCTTTTGGTCATACCCCGCCGAAACACTGAAAATACTTCTGCCTACAGCTCCTTTCTCCTGACCTAAGAGAAGCGCGGTTTCCTCCACATTAAAAACAAGAATTAGTAGCAGAACATTTTTTGTCTCGACGGCAATTTTTACTTTGATATTATTTATCTACAGTGACCTCAGCATTTATGGGAGGAGTCCCACAAACGACTACGTAGAAGGAGCTCTAATGCAAACAAAGCTCACTGATCAGCACAAGAACCCGACTCGCTTAACCATTCGCAACAGCAACCTCCACTTGGAGAAGCCACCCTTCTTCGTCTATCAAACAACCAACCAAAATAGCATCACCAACTGCCAAGGACCCAAACACTATACAACAAACGATGAACATTTATTCAACAAACAATCCACTCGAGGAATAGTGAGTCTTAAACAGTAACAACTCTAGTATTTCATCTATCTTCTTGACTCTTCTCCCCTCATCTTCCTGAATTAAAAGAACGCTCGGTGACAACAAAAAACTTATTTTTCACTAGTCTGTTGATTAATTAACTTCTTTTCTTCAGTGAGATGATACAAAATATAAGTAGTATAACGAAAGTATTCCCCGAGAGCAAATAACTCAGTATCTAGCCTTCCTCATATGAGTAATTCTACTTCCTAAATATTAACAGATTCTGATGGAAAACCTTTACATAGACTTGGAGAAGGGAGATATTCAGTTAAGCGTCGCACAAGAAAACGACCATTACTACTCCAGACAAAAAGAAACTGAAGACAAAACCAAATTCATCGCGCCACCACAATCAGCCAATTCCATTGCTAGTTCAGATTCTGAACCCGAACACAGTCGCGCTCACTCTCTTCCACCACGGCTAACACCAAGTGGCCATTTTCAAAAGTAGCTTTTCCTCATTACTACCTTTCGACACCTAGTTTCTACGTACCCCATCCCCGCAACCCATCAACGAATCCACCAACCAATTGCAATTGCAATTCCATTCATTGAAATTTTCCAACATAAGTGCGTACAAGTCGTAACTGAACAATTATAAGATTACAAGCAGGGAACTTTCGAAGAACCTGATCAAAACATTGCTGAACCTCAAAATGTTCCAATGGCAGCCAACCATTTACCTGCTAATAACTTGGAATCCGCATTTGATAGGCTTAGCGTCATACGCCGGCAAGCTTCCAACATTTTCCGGAACAAAATGGGTGCTGGTCTTGTAAATTTTCTGAGTGAATTCTATGAAATAAGCAACAGAGCTCACAATCAGTTTTGCTTGTAAGTTCGCGGAGTGAGGTTGTGCTATCTTAGCTCCTCCGCTTGCTGTCTACTCTGCATACCGACTGGAGTTATACGTTAATTGTGAGCGACCCACAATCTTGTTTCGATACAATTGGTCGCTATAGCAGGTCATTTTTATTTTATCACTCTTTGTTGTTTTCGATATACCGAAGCACTCCGTTGAGGCGAAGATTGAGAAGAAAGCAAGTGATCCGGCTTCCGACGCTGAATAAGTAAACGAAGTCTCTAAGGCAATCGAAGAAGTCATCGAATCTGCTGGTGTCCCCAAATGTATCAAAAAAGCTCTGTCCGCTATAATTGCACAAATCGGCCTACTATTGCGAAACAAGGAGGACAAAATAGAAGAACTCAGGCGAGAAAATCGAGAACTACGTAACAAATTATTGAAACCTCAAAGCAAGCGTAATATTGTTCCATCATCAAAGCTACCATCTTCGCCAGAAACTCTTGCTCTAGTTAACGCTAATCCTGATCCTGATCGCTCTGTCATTATTGCGGGAGTCCCTGAAAGTAAGGAAACCAAGGCATTCGGAATCTTCGTTATTTAAATGCATAAATAAGGGCTATGATGTGTTTGGATGTGATCGTTCCAAAGAATAGGAGGAGGAGTGATTTTGCTTGTACATTACAGACTTCCTATGTGACTTGTCTTTAAAGAATCTGTACATGAAGCTTACAAAATACCATGCGCTGATGCATTCCATGAAAACTCTTGTTTTAGAAATATAACAGTTTACAGAACCCCATCCTGCAATGTAAACAATACCAAACAACTGTTCAAGGTCCTGAGTGATCTCATCTCATGTGAGCCGCAATCCGTAATTATAGATGATTTCAATATGCCTGACGTGAGCAGCAGGCATGAAGTTACCTCAGATTCGGGCTCATTGTTCTACCTGGATGAGCTATCTCTCTGCCATCATCTGACTTGATATGTTGATCGGCCAACAAGTGGAAGTAGTTCTGGATTTGGTGATGAATAGCGGTGAATCTTTGGTGCAGAATCTTCGAATTCTTCCTCCTGTGGGGCTGAGTGATCACTGCAGTATAACCTTTGATGTAAAACACTTTTATAAGTCGCAACTTTTGCAGCTATTGTAGAAACCAGCGCTACTCAGCCTAGTCAAATTCAACGTGGTACTGCTAATATTCTGCAACAAACAGCAACTCCTGGCGATGACTACAAACTCACCACGGACAAACCGGCCATCGCGGAACCACAATTTGCAGTTCCTTTACTTTACAGGCTTCCACATGAAATGCAAAAATGATTTGCGGACAACTTAAGCCACTCTTCAAATGTTCCATTTTCGCGCAAGAAAAGGTTAGCAAGTATGCCATCAGCTGGGACTAAAGATTCAATTTTGAATGATGACCGAAATCCTATAACCAACTCCGATATGTTACGACAAATAGTCGCCATTTCGCATTTCACTCAGAACCTGATTTCACGGCTATGAATAATGACCAAACAGTCAGCCTCGAGCAGCGCCAAGATAATCGCCATGCGGAACTTAATACCAAAATGCAATTTTCGAAAATTATAATGCATGAAATCATGAAACAAGATTCTTGCTAGACGAAATTTGCACGCTAGTCCCTATCCCTACTATATTTCAAGGGCTATGTCTGTCTGTCCGTGTGTGTGTCTGTGTGTGTGTGTCACGAAATTCACAGCGCACGTCCCAGCAGTCACCAGGAGTTGATTCCAGCATATGTTATAGGGGGCGGAACGGGAATATATTTCGCGAGAATCCGAAGGTGATAAAAGATGATAAGACTTGATAAGAGGCGGTGAAACGTAAATTTCACAAAATTCATAGCAGGTTCCCCAGCAGCAATGAAGCGTTGGTCTCGACAAGTGATGTGGAGGGTAGGACGGGAACATGTTTGGTGAGGGACAGAAAGTGCGAACAACTGATAGGAGCTGGGAGGGAATAACGATATGCGTAAAACTGTAGAGGACTCAAAACCAGATTCTAGATAAGAAACGCCTTTCATTCCAATCATTTCCACTTCATTTTATATGCGCTCTCTGCGAAATGGGACCACTACTCTAGCTAGAGCTCCTAGAAATGTAGAATGGGTGTTTATGGAATGCTGTTATGAACACTGGGATTTCTATTTCAACATCATTGGTGAGTTTGTATTCGACCGCTAAATTATCCTGACCTTCGTTCGATTCATGATGGTTGTTTATCAACACCCGTTTAGCACCGCACTCCGTGCGTATCAAACGTGAGCTTCATCAAAACAAGTCAGTCTAACGAATGTTGGTTGGTACATTTCACGAAGCGACTAAATATTTGATATTAAGCAGTTTTTAAACAGTGAGACTCAGAGCTCCACAGGTTACCTACTTCAAATGAAACCTACCGTGTCATGCGTGCGATAGCGAGCTAAACTGGTAAACTATAAGGCGCACTCAATAGGCGGCATAGCTCAAATCAATCCAACCACTGCAGCGCGAATACTTTTGGATCAAGAAGACATATTCGCTCTCCGCAGGAGACGTATTTATGGTCTCTAAATGCAAAGAGATCGTTATAGATGAGACTGTCTTTGATTATAATATAAGAGGGATTTTTTATATCTTCACAACTGTCAGAGCTGCGAAAAAGTTCTTTTTTATTCAACCAGGTACACGTGATCTTTTCGAATTCAGTCCACCGGCTGTCTGCGGACATTTACCATTTGGCATTACAACGCCCAAGTTAGTTCACCTCCAATCTATTATTCGGATCTCGCTCAGATTTCAGCTGACCTATACCTTATCAAAGATCATTTCAGTTCAATGAACAATCTATACACTGTCCGATTAAATCAGTAAGGAAAGACATATCGATCAGATCAGTTGGGACAGAAGCTAACGGATATAGCAGCATTTCTGAAATTCAACGCGGGAGAGTTTCTAAATCACAGAAGGAAAAAGTTCTGGAATGTTCACGTCTGCACAGCTCGGTCAGAACGACTGTGTGTCAATTTGTCTCTTTCTTGTAGTTGCTATCGCAATCTTGTACTGTCAAACTATTTTGTTTCGGATACCGCTAATTCTCCTCTAACAGCGGACTAGTAAGCGTTTCCTCTAAACTTCCCGCATGTATCAATCTTCCAGCTGATCCTCTACAATCAACTCACCAGCAGCTCACTAGTAGCTGTTCCAGACACTGGATCCGCGTTCACAATCGCCTCTGAGACAGCCGCTAGGAAAGTCAGAGTCCAGCTTCCTGAGCCGAAAATTACAGGAGGTATCACAGCGAGTGGATCCTTCATGAACCTTCTCGGCCAAATTTTCCCAGGTCTTACTATAGGAAACAAAACTATAGCAATCCCTTGCTATGCCGCTTCGGATGCCAATTGTTCTTCTCCGTTTATCCTAGGCAACGACACAATTCAACATTTCACGAATAACAGCTCGAGGATGAGCTACTTTCAAAGGAGGGAGTGGACCACCACTTCTCGCCACCACTTCCCCTACTGTACTGCTTGAAAGTGGCTCATAACCTTGCTATTTTTCTACTCTATCAGTGATCAATGGCCTTTATAACTATTCCTTTGTGTATCTTTCCATATGTTCAGAGAAATTGTGTCATCCAGTGTTGTCGAATGAGAACATCTAGTGGGTGTCAGTTTTCGGATAACTCTCCGAACTCACCTGCATTTATTATTGTCATTATGTCATTCAAGGTAAATACTTCTGCTACTCGATTCTGGAGGACACGTCTGAAAATGCTGAGAGCTCGAGGACGAGCTGACACGAACGAATGGAGATGTTCGGTCCACGTCCATTGTGAAGGGGCGTGGCTCAGCTTACGGTATCGAACGAAGCTGGTGTTGGCTAGCTGGGGCTCGGCAGTGATGGTCCAGCCTTGACCATACTCCACCTCATTTTTATGACCCTGTCTCTAACTCTACGTTATATCTGATAAATATTTATAGCCTTTTTTTTCATTAACACACCGCTACATTCATTCAGACGTAGGCCCGTACAACCTATGATCTGATAGTAGTGCAGCGACAAAGAGCGATATGCTTGCGCGTTCTGAATGTATTGCACCGTCTTTTTTTTTAATTCCGTAATTGTGTAATAGAGAGGCTAGGACAAAGCTATAGCCTCATGTTGAGAGAGACGTTACTTTGAGCTCAGCCTATATAGCCATGCAGGATCCCGCAAAACATATTACCGTGGCTTCGAGCGCTTTCCTTTTAGAATTCACCGGCTCTACATTCTAATGAAAGGATCAAGCTCCTAGTACCTTGATCACTCGAGTAAGGAAATCGGCGGAAAGAAAGATGTGCAGGCTCTCTTTTTTTTCACACTGAGTACCAATTCCAAAAACTCGTAATGACGCATTGTGTTGTTATTTATCGAAAACAATTCAGCACCAGCAGCTCTCCGCTTATCTGGACTTATCTGATTTGCATAGGCAGCGTGTTATCCAGTCCAAAGATGGCCGCTCTCAAGGTAATGCATTGTCAAAAACCACATGTTCAGTTATGTGTGCGGCTCACCTAGGCTTACTTCTAGTTCTAGAGTGCCACGCGTTTTACACGCAGGTGATGTTAACATCCGAAAGGTTGATAAGAAATTGGAAATTAACCCTTTAACGACCGTATGGTCGCGGCCACACCAAACCGGTCACTTGGGACCGTATGGCCCGCCGGCGGGGGATGTCCCCCAAGAGGCCCACCGCGCGGCAAAGGACGAGTCGCAGCGCGTGCTGTGCGATATGAGACGTAGTAGTGTACTTCCTACTTGACCTGACGCCTAACAGCTACAGTATGCTGTGCGACTCGTCCTTTGCCGCGCGGTGGGCCTCTTGGGGGACATCCCCCGCCGGCGGGCCC
>KZ349572.1:2054-15157 GCA_002352805.1 Teladorsagia circumcincta | reverse complement strand
ACTTCCTACTTGACCTGACGCCTAACAGCTACAGTATGCTGTGCGACTCGTCCTTTGCCGCGTCTGCGTCTCTTCCGTCGCAGCGCGGTAGGCCTCTGGGGGGACACCCGCCGGCGAGACACGGCAGAAATTCCTTGAACAAATGCCTATTTTGATATTGATGAGAGTTCTAGTCCCGCTCGGGGCGAAAGTTTTGTTCACAACCCAGCATTCTTGTGAAACCTATTTTGATAATTTTCCGAAACTTTGAGCGGTGATTGGCTAGAAACCCCTTCTGGAAACCCTCTCATAGAATGGTCCGGAAACTGCTCATGTTTAGCGTAAAAATAAAGAAAAAGTCCTTGTGATTAGGCCACGATTGCACCTCACGGAACATGCGCGCGGTCCCGGGCGCCAGACAAGTTTAGAGCGCGCAGTCGTCAAAGGATGAAGACCATGACTTTGGCTTCAGATTCGACTGCAAACTCAGCATCAACGAACACTACAAAAAAAGGATTCAAAGGCTATGTTCGAAACACATCTTCAATTCATAATCAAAATCTCCAGAGCACTCTGTCCTATAAATCCGCAAACACTGAGGATGTGTCGTATCACTTTCTGAATTAGGGCTTCACACTACACCAGACTCTAAGCCGCATGCATTGGAACTTGTCCGAGACTCGTAAAGTGGAATGTTCTACCGTATCGTAGAGTTGAACTCATCAAAAGAAGAAGTTCTCAGTTTAGACCAGATTACCTCCTTGTAAATTTGCGCGCAAGTCTTGAAGCCTTTTATTAGATGAGTATCCATCCTTTCGGATAGGTTGAACTATTTGAAGAAATGAACAGATAAGGAGAGAAAATTTGAGAGATGCTCGCTTAGCTAGGGTGTAATTTGTCGTCCAAGTTGTGTAGCTTTGTCGGGATGGAATTGCTGTACCATTTCTTTTTCATAGAGAGTTCCCTACTACACTGTTCATTACATCGGCTTAGTCTTTTGTCTTTCTTAGTTAGTCATGAGACATTTACTGTTTTGAGGCTTTACGACTTTTTCTTCAGAACTTTCGTCACGAACAAAAGCATATACGGAAATCAGGTCTCAATCACCAAGGGAGTTTTGCAGTTACGAGCACTCAACGCTTTCAAATCACGGAAAGCATATTGTTCAATTTTAAACGCTTAGGACTGACAAGGAAAGGCTCCCAAGTCGCCATGGCTATACAAGAAGAGATGTATATGCCTAAATGTACCTGCACACTGATCTCGAATCTACCTTCCAAATCTGCTGAACGACTTTCTGAAGTTATGATGCAAGACAGTGCACCAGTGGTCGGGGCTCACAGCCAAAACGTCATAGAATTGGTCCCTTATCGTTTTTACTGTTGTCCTTTCCTTAGGGGTACAGCTGAATGGCTTCTGCTAGCTTTCTTAACTGATTTCCTGAAGAATGCAAAGCAGTAGTCACGATGAGGGACCGATCCTACGAGATTTTGACCGCCAGTCCCACTCCCGACCACTACCGTAGCGCTGTTTTGCTTCATTACTCCGTTCAGAGAATCGTTTAGCAGATTCGGAAGGTAGATTTGGGATCAGCATTCGAAGGTACATCAAGGTGTATGCATACCTTTCAGAATGGTCTTGGCGACCTTGAAGCCTTTCCTTGTGAGCTTCGGAAGGAAGGGAGATCCATGGCTCAGTGAGCAACCCTGTTTCCCCGGAGACTTCCTTCCCCTTCCTGGGCTTAGTCCTGGCTGCTCTCTGGATTCATATTACTTTTACGTTTATGTCATCCAGCATAAGAACACATATTATACAAAAACCAGAAGAAATAACGTGGAAATAAGCTGATAGCGGCTCGTGAGTAATGTCACCCTTGCCACAGTTCAATAGCACGCACCAGTGCTAACGCGGATTACGGTAACAGTGAATCCGCGGCCTTTGTTACCTGTCTTGTGTGTCCGTGTGTCCCCTCGACGAATGTGCTGCGAGTCGCTTCATCGCACCATCGCTCAAGTCGCCTTTTCTCGAAGTATGAGCGAGGCCTACGGCCTGTCTATATTCTATATCACTTACCAGAGTACCGGGAGAATATGATATGAGAAGAATAATAACAAGTATAAGAATATGAGAAGCCTTCCAACGCATTCCAATAAATCCTCACCTCTGAACGTTGCCTAACATGTTGTTGAGTGGCTCACCTACTCTAAACCTCATTCAATAACTGGCGATCTCCTGCTGGTAAACACAGTCGTTTTTGTCTCTCGATGTAAATTGGTAATTGATGACTGCGTGGTAGTCCTCAACGGGAACCAACTTCCCTTTCAATCTCAATATACATATTTGGAAACACTCAATCTCGCTGAAATCCATGTGAGCATTGTTCGTAGTCTGGATTCACGTAGAATCGGAGGATCCACGAAAAGGAAACGATGAGCCAGACGCTTGTGCAAATGGAATAGGGCAGTAGGTGCACCAGCGAAAAGGGTAAGATACATATCGATTGACTGGCTTCAAACCCTCGGTGTATCTGAGAAAAGTTTATTCTTCGATTATCCCAGTAGGTATCTTACCTTTCACAAATTCCCCGATTCTCCCGACTACAATCATAGTCATATTCAAATATTGGAAAAACAAGTCTGCAATGTCTCGTGGCATCCTGTGTAACCGCTACGCAAATTCACGACTCCACACCGACCGCCCATGAGAAAACCGGCAGATGACAGTCACTGTATCCACCTTGTTTATTTAAAGTTGCCTCGTACTCGCTTATGTGTGTGTGCTTAGTCCGACGAATTTGTGCAATTCTCTCGTTTGGTGTTGCGCCATATAGTTTTATTACGATTTTATTTCATGTAATTTCAGGTAATTATGGGTGGCTTCAATCTTGAAGTGTTCGATGCGAAGGAGCCAACTCGTTCCATCATAACTCTGGATAACTTGACCGGGGATGAGACAATCTTAGCTATCAAGAAGAGAATCGCTCAGAAAAGTATGATCTTTTTTGTTTGGATGGTGCGAGAGTCCGTTCAGAAAATGCAATTTTGAGGGTATAATATGCAACGTTGTACACCACATTGCAAATGGCCGGTATAACCTGTTGATCTTCTTTGAGGCGCTCATGTCCCTAAGGGGGACATCCAAAGGAGGGCACTCAACAATCGCTGGGTCGTAACTCTAGAGCCAAGCCCAGGAGTGGGGAGAAACGCCAGGGAAATCAAAGGTTGGTCACGTCCTCCTCCACAATCCCTCCTCCTCCTTAAGGCGCAGTCCTGTTTTTATCAGTGTATCACTCGTTTCAATTCGTCCTCCAAAGACATGAGCGCCATCAGTGGTAGTAATGCTGGTCATAGTCCGTGATCCGCGTGATTCGCGCAATCGATAGTCGACTGTCGGAGTTGCGATCGCGAACTCTGACACCAGTTTTTCGGTGGCCGTGTCCTATCCTTCTCCCAGGCTAGGGATCAAAAGAGTCCTTCAAATTTGTCTTCAAAGACGCAGTTCCTTGACTTCCTGCACACACTCACTTTTACGCGCATGTATACATTAGGAATGCGCACATTCTTAGGGCAAATTTGTGGGAAGACAAAGAAAGTTTAAGGGATGTTTTGTTCCCCTGCCCTGGGGAAAATTATAGGACACTACGCCGGTGTCTTACACCTGGTTGGCTTTTCTAATGTTTTGAACTTATGCATACGCAAGGCGTTGTTGGATAAGAATGAACATTTGCAGAGCTTGCGCTGACCGTCGAGCGGCAGTCGTTGCGTGTCGAGCCAAAAGGTAAAGCAGTCGCAGACGAGAAAAGAATCAATGAGCTTGGTTTGGCTGCTCAAAATGCACAACTATTTGTCAAAGATCTCGGACCACAGATCCCCTGGAAGACGGTAATTCTCAGATCTTGTTCTCACTAATATCTTTTTTTTGTAGTCACTTTCAGCAGCAGATTTTTTATTTGCTTTTGGCTTCCGTACTTATGAGCTGCTCATTTCAGCTGTTCATGGGGCGCTAGTATAGAGAATATTTCGCTTTTCGCAGCGCGAAACATTTCGCTGAGGCAACCCAGGTCCACATCAGTGGAGCTGGGGTCTCCGTCGTCAACAAACTACTTTAACTAGACCCTTCAAACAAGCCGATATCCTGCAATCCTCTGCCCTCTCGCCTGAATAATGGTTTACGAGTATAGCGCAGTTGAAACTTCAACTAAATGAAAAAGTAGCTCGCGAGCTTTCCCTGTGAGTTGCCCACGGGGCTGCGCTGTAAAAATCAGGTCTTCAGTAGTTGAACACAGGCCCGACCTGGATTCTTCTCAATTCGTGTTATATCATTTTTAATAAAATAGTGCAGGAGGGCGTCATGCATGCAGTTTTCCTGAAAGCATTCCCAGTTTCTACAAAGAAGGATCTCGCAGAGAATCCCACCATTTCTGCTAGTTGGTTACTCGCCGTTTTTTTACTGGTTTATTTTTGTTTTTCGATTTGTGATGCATCTTACGTTACGTTAATGTTACGCATCTTAATTTCGCTTACCTGTTTTTCACATATTATTACTCGTGAATTCAATATGTTTGAATCTTTGCGCGGTGCTCCTGAAGCTCGCTTGGACCTCGGTCTGCGTCAATTGATAAGGAGAGAGAGAGATAAAGATAGCACAAATAACGACTCATACATTCTGGAACTTCTTCAGGTGTTTCTGCTTGAGTATGCTGGACCCCTCTTCATTTACCCCTTGTTTTACTTCCGCCCAGACTTCATTTATGGAGCAGGTATCATTTTTTCATCGAGCGTAAAACGTTTGTTTTCTAGACTTACATTTTTTCGTTAATTTACATTTTAATCAGCGTAATCTCGAAAAGCTGTTTATTTAGGTTCATCGAATGAGCCCTATCATTTCGCTGTAACCTACGCATTCATATGCTGGTCGATCCATTACGCCAAACGTTTGTTTGAGACGCAATTTATTCACCGCTTCAGTAATGGAACCATGCCCAGATTCAATCTTGTGAAGGTTTGCTCCCCCTTTCTCTTTTCAGATTATTCTATGCTTAGTGAATTATTTTGTCAAAATTCTTGCTTACGTTTGTTTCTATAGTGTACTTTGTGATTAGCTCCAAAATGCAGTTTTGCCCTGTGGAGGCGAATCATGTCTGGGACGTGTTCGAATGGTTTTCAAGGAAATCCATCCAAGACCCATTAATATGTCCCATACAAAGTATACAGGGTGGCCGAAACGTATGGGACACCATGTTTTTCTGTGTAAAAGCCAAGAAAGAGATTCGATCAGGAAAACGACTCCACACAAAGGTAGTGTTAACCCATTGACGACATTGCGGGTCGATGTGGGGACGCACATTTTTTGCCACGTGGGATGATGCGGGTCGATGCGGGGATGCAGTGTATAAAAAGCTCCTTAGCGCGAGTTTGAACTTTCTACTAATCACATCTTGATCAGCAGGCTCCGTAGTACCCACAGCCACGGTGGTCCGGCGCCACTTGGCACCACGTTGGCGCCACATGGCGCTGGCGCTTCTTTCGCCACCAATTTCGCTATAAATTTACCGTCAGGGGTAACTGACGGTTTTGAGCATGGAAATGGCATTCATTTTTCGGCGCCGCTCCATTTGGCGCCAAGGCCTCACTGCCACCAATTTCGCTCTAAACTCACGAACGGGGGTAAAGGACGGTCTGGACACGATGATGGCACCCGTTCCTTGGCGCCGCTCCAGTTGGCGCCACCTGGCGCCGGCGCCAGGGGGTAGATACTACATTTGCGTTAAGGATCGCCTATTAACACTGTTCGCAAGTTTACAGCAAAATTGGTGGCAGAAAAAGCTTTGGCGCTAAGTGAATGGAATGAATGTCATTTTCATATTCAGCACCGTCGGTTTGCCACCTTCGTGAACTTTCGTCTCCGGCAAATTTTCAGCGACCCCTGGGGTTGTGTTAGTCAAAAAGAATGTCTCCTGGGACGATGCGTCCCCACGTCGACCCGCAACGAAAAAAGCGCGCGTTCCCACGTGGCAGACACGCAAAAAATCGCATTGTCGCCAATGGGTTAAGTTATTGGATCACTTGTGCAGGAGGTGCTTTGATTTTGACGACTCTGCTTTGAGAGAGGCCTTCTGACGTCCAACCACAAAATCAGCAGTGCGCCGCAGCTAGCCAACGGCGATGTCGTTCCACCTCATCTGAAGCGCTAATCAAAGCACTACCGAGCTGGAGAAGTCTTATGAGATCTTGCTCTATAACATCCCCACATAGAGGAGTCCACCGGGTTGAGAGCCTAAGAGGGAGAAGGTCCCAATCTCTAGCTCCAGTGGCCCGGGAAGTGAGCGCTTAAGATGGTTTTAGTCGATTTGAATGCGTGCTGGAGAGTCCAGGTTCATTGAAGAGCAAACGAGCGTTGAACAAAATGCTGGTAATTCCAGAACAGCATACCGTACCTCATTAAAGTCTTTTGCATGTCCTTTGAGTTAGTTTTAGCATTTGTGGAAAGTGAACTCCAGCGGAGTTGCACTTTTGGATGTTACCCCCTCACAAACTACCACACCTTCGAGAGAAACTCTGTTGTGAGCGAGACGTTACCTCGGAGACTTGCTCTTACTTTTTGGCAACAACTGCCTGTGACTTTGGTGGCCGCAAAGGAGTTTAGTTCGAAAATTTTCTCATTAACCCGATCCGTAAAAGAGATGCGCCACACCTCGAGCTCGTGCAGCAACTTTTTGCATTTTATCAGTCAAATCTATTCTGGTGGCCCTAATACAAGTCAGCCTAAAAAGTCGGTAACCCCGTCAAACATTGGCTGTTTTCCAAGATTTCCTGGAAGGTTTGACGGCAGATCCTGAGATCAAAAGAGATGTGACTCACGCTGGCTCAATATGTAATTGTAAGCCATCCTCTTCTAGGTGATTTCCCCAATTCTCTGAGTGTGCACAGTTCTTGAACTTCCACTTTTCACAATCCCAGAGGAGCGTCCTTAAGCCTCGAGAGCGCCGAACTTGTTTCAAAGAGTTGAAGGGGGAATGCCGAGTCGCCTTCTGAAACTGCAATTTCAGAGACCGTGATTGGCAGTCTCTTGGTAATGGATCAATGCAAACAATCTTTATGGCGAGAGTTCAGATGAACTCTGACCAAACAACTTATGATGCTTCTTACATAGTTTCGAAGTTCTCGAAGATTTTCGAATTACTCTAAAAATGCTCCACGGCTCAGTGCCAGCAACGGTCAAAGCCACGTCCTATACTTTTCGGCCACCCTGGACAATATTTCTCCTGAACATGAAAATTCGCACTTTCTTTCAAGCTCGAGCTGCTTCATTTTTAGAACTGTTCATATTACTGGGGATTTGCTGGCTTTATTGCTTACTTTGTCAACCATCCCGCGTATACTCCTCCGTATTTTGGCGACATGCAAGTGTACTTCGGTCTTGTTGGATTTGCCATTTCTGAATTTGGTGAGCATTTTGACTAGTCAGTTTCATCTCATGTATCCGACGTAATAGATATCTTACGTTGAGGTTAACATCTGATCATTTTCCAATCAATTAGTATTCTTTCATCCTGCGGTTAACTTTATATTGCTCTTCAGGAAATCTTTCCATTCATATTTTGCTTCGCAACCTTCGTCCTCCCGGTACTCGCGAACGTCGTATTCCCCGTCCGGATGGCAATCCATTGAGCTTACTTTTCAACTTTGTTTCGTGCCCCAATTATACATATGAAGCGTTGTCATGGCTGTCGTTCTCCATCATGGTGCAGAGTTTTCCAAGTAAGTTTTCTTCACTTATAGCGAAATTTTTCATACTCATCAGCTCTACTTCAAAAACTTCTCCCGTCCTGAAAGAATATTTCATGAGTTTCATGAAGGGCTGTTTTCGGCTTAGTTTGCTTCCTTCATAGCGGCTGAATCACAGTAGATCTTTTAGTGTAGTAGAGAGACGCTGAACTAGTCCCACTTCGACTACTTCTGAAACCAAATTACTGTCTCACTCCTTTAGATCTGAAATTGAGGGCTCATTGTTACACTTCACCAATACAATTCCATCTCTTTCCTCAGTGGATATTAA
The DNA here is from genome assembly GCA_002352805.1 of Teladorsagia circumcincta. Taxonomy (NCBI): domain Eukaryota; kingdom Metazoa; phylum Nematoda; class Chromadorea; order Rhabditida; family Trichostrongylidae; genus Teladorsagia; species Teladorsagia circumcincta. The sequence continues at coordinate 7,120 of KZ349572.1, read as the reverse complement.
GCGGCTCTCCGCTTGAACTGAGATAATTATCGCTTGATTACACGAAGTCCCAAATTCGTGAGAAATATGGGCGGTGTGGGCGCGCAGCCGTTTTTTTTTGTGAATTCTTATGTGTTGTAGTGACGAAAAAAAGTCTGCAACATGGGATTGTGGATGAGGTGCGATCACTAGGAAGCTGCTCACTTCGACAAGTGCGCCGCTGGTGATAATGATGTTTACTGCGACGCGACAACGTTCCGCTTTTTTTTCTTTCTATCAAAAGGGAACTGCCAGCATACAATTTTAACTTTTTTCTTATGATCTCTCAGAATATGGATGACTCCAGTTTTGCATCCCGGCAGCACATCAGGCGTAAAGTTTGTGTAGTATAGGCACCGAGACCTATACTACACAAACTTTACGCCTTCCGCTGCGTTTAATCCCATTAGGAGGTCACAATCTCGTGGAGTTATGAGGTCACCACCTCATGGAAAGTGTGCGTATGCATACAAAATGATTTTCATGGTAGAGGGTTCCATCTCAATCATGACATCACCTTAGAATGGGACCTCAACATTGACTCAGGATTTAGGTTTGCAAATGGTTGGTTTCTCTCTTCCCTCCCTCCCCTCTCTCTCAGGGGCGCTCATTGTGTATTTTCATAGCCCTCAGAGGTGTTGTCACAATCATATCATCAGAAAACATTGAAACTGTAAGATCTGCAAGCTCTCAGTTTTTTTTGAATGGTTTTTTCATTCCATGGGCTGTTTTATCTTTTCTTCTGAACAGGCAGGCAGGCATATCGGCGTACGTAAATACAAACCGTCACATCAACTCGCCGGCTCATATAATAAGGGATGAACTATTCAAGCTTCATGAAGACAATTCTTAGCTCACAGTTCCCGGAGGTACGGGGTCTTTCGCTTAAAGGCAAAGTTCGCGTTGAGACCCACCCTATGAGCCCTTACAATGGCTGGAAGGACAATAGAGGCTAGTGCAGGGCTCCTCCTATCATCCTACACCAAAAAACGGTCCCTGGACGCTACGCGCCAAGGATTTAGGCTCGCTCCACCAGTTGAGGCTCGCTCAGCCCACCGATCGATATCATGTCTGCTTCGCAATGTTGATCTGCTATGCTATCTCTACATGTACTTCTCTACCACTCTCCGCGCTCCCATGATCTCTCATCCCTCAGCTGATCTTCTGAACTTTTCCGCGGCGTTGAGCAAAAGGCTCGTATTTCCGGGGTATTTCAAGATTTTTTTTTCATTTTTTCTCTGGCGGTCCACCTCCCACCCGTACTTTCACATTTGAGTGCAATCACATCATCATTTGATCATGAATTTTGCCTTTAAGTGTAGTCAAAACGTTGTTGCCCATGTCAGTCAATATCAACCGGCAGTCAGTTTGTTCCATGGGACTTGTCGGTCAATGTTGACCGACAGTCTAGTAAATTGAGAAAGTCAAATTGAGGTCACTCTTGTTCTCATGATCATTTCAGGTTTGTAGTTTACTTTTTTGGCCATGACCTAAGTTTTTTTCGATTGCAGAAATTCTTCGTATATTCATTATCGATTGCAAAATCACGCTGCAAATTAAGTTGCTCTCACAAAGTTCCCGTTATCAGGGACGGGTAAAGGGAAGGCGACACATTTGTAGTTCCTGTTATCATCAAGTAGGTGCAATGACATTCTCAGGCAAAGGTCGAAGTGCTTCTCCGATCCCTTAGCGTCCATAGTTCTTGTCGACCAATATTTTGATCTTTCAATGATTCATTCGAGTGAGTTCGTTCACTTTTTCGATCATGCAAAGCAACGAAAAGTCAAACAAACGCGTCATCCTACTCATATGCGTGGGTTTTTTTGGCATTTCTCAAGTAAGAATATTTCAAAGCTTCTATACTTGATTGGAATTTCAATAGCAAGAATGAAGTTGCATGAGAATCGCCCTTCATATTCATCTGCTTTGGGCACAGAAACTACCAGGAAATATTCCTGAAAATTCTTTTTAAAAAAACTTAGTTATAGCAGCTTTCCTTGCGTTCCTGGGTGTGTTTGGAGCATCCTTATCATAATTTTTGTGTATATCATTGAGCTTCTGGACGAATACAAAATAAAAGTTTGACAGCGTCGGCCAATGACACTTATCCCGCAAATGTGTCTTCCCTGTTTCATCACAATCATGATATCACATTAGAATGGTACCTCAACATTGACTCAGGATTTGGGTTTGTAAATGGTTGGTCTCTCTCTCCTCTCCTCGAGGGCGCTCAGCGTGTATTTTCATAGCCTTTAGAGGTGTTGTCACAATCATATCATCAGAAAACATTGAAACGTAAGACCTGTTAGCTCGTTTTTTTTGAATGGTTTGTTCATTCCATGAACTGCCTTATCTTTTCTTCTCAACGGGCAGGCAGACATGTCAGCGTACATAAATACAAACCGAAAAAAGTAGTGCTGGTCGCCAATCTGAGCATTTGAACATTTAAAGAAGTAAGGATCTGCGGGATGTTCCCATGTTATTCATTGCTACTCTCCTCCACTGAAGCCTCCTAAGGGTCAACCGTCCGTTCGCACTTTCGAACGAGGGGTTGCATTTGTGGTTTCGGGAATTTCGGGAAGGAGAGGGAGGCAGCATTTTGGTTTTGAGCATAGTTGTCATAGTGGGAACGGAAGAAGGCGGAGCTCGCCAAAGGGGGTTGCTTTGGACTTTTTTTTTCAAAGGAATTTGGTGAAAGTTTCATCACAGTCATGATATCACATTAGAATGGTACCTCAACATTGACTCAGGATTTGGGTTTGTAAATGGTTGGTCTCTCTCTCGAGGGCGCTCAGCGTGTATTTTCATATCCTTTAGAGGTGTTGTCACAATCATATCATCAGAAAACATTGAAACGCAAGACCTGTTAGCTCGTTTTTTTGAATGGTTTGTTCATTCCATGAACTGCCTTATCTTTTCTTCTCAACGGGCAGGCAGACATGTCAGCGTACATAAATACAAGGGAGGAAGGAAGGGAGGAGAGTGGTTTTGAGCCTAGTTGTCATAGTGGGAACGGAAGAAGGCGGACCTCGCCAAAGGGGGTTGCTTTGGACTTTTTTTTAAAGGAATTTGGTGAAAGTTTCACGAAATAGTGAGAATTGTGAGAACCAGTCAGATCTGATGGATTTGCCGTTTCATGATACCATTTACTCCCGACTCAGCGGCCCTTTTGGAGGATAATGTGGGCGCAGTTCGGCTATGTGGACTGGTTTTAGAACCAAATACGATAGAAACAGCCATGATGATGAGGGTTGTGGTCGGAGAAAGGGAAATAGGGATTAATGGGGGGAGCCTTCTAAAAGGACCGATAGTCGTAGTGAGGATCGCATCAAGATTTCCTTGAGGGGGGGGTCCCAAGTTCTTTGAAAGAGTGCGAACGTAACGGTTTACCCTTGGTTTGGTTGGGCCCCGCCTCTTACCAGAAGAACTCGAAAAAGTTTTTCAGCAGATTTCCCTATACCAATCATTCTCGGTTTTGTGGCTGTTGTTAGGGTGGAGCAAGCACAATTCTTATTACGGAGCGAATGTGCAGGGACGAAGAGATATGCTGGATTGATGTGTGGTCTGCTGCAGCAGTTTGCCGGTAAATATGTTAGTTTGTGAAAAAAAAAACGCCTTAAGGCATTGATTTGACTTCGTGAATTCGAAAATCCGACGTTGAGCTGGCTGCGTTTCTTTTCTGTAAAAAATTGTAAATTCCTTGACGTCTGTGAGAAAAAAGTAAGTTACATTGGTGATAATTCATCCTTGCCTTATTGTATTGACAAAAGGCTCTGCCCTTGGCCGCATCAGTATATTTCATCGCACGAGCTGCCGTCTGAGCGTCGATGGACGTTTTACTGCATAATAATCCGGAAATGTCCTCTCACATGAAATGAAGAAGCCAGACTTTTCGCTGCACTCACCATCTTCAGGATATGGAGTCGTCCGTCGTCCCTAGGTTGCCCACAATAATTGCCTTAGCCTGAAGCAACGTCTTTTATTAAATGGTGGACAGTTTCCTTAAGGTAGATCTCGAAATGCAGAATTCCCAGATTCCCACCGATCAACATTTTGGGCAACGTCGTATTGTTCGAGGATCCATCAGGAAACTCGATGAGCTCGAACCTTGCACCATGTTCGCGCATCAGATTCTTCTAAAGTCCCTTTTAGACGGCTACGGCGATATTTTTCAATAGCTTCAATATGCTCTGCAATTCCCAGTTGGAGGAATCGTGTCCGGGTTCAGCAAACCGTGATTTCTCAAATTTTCAATGTGAATGAAGAAGGCCCTCCTCTTGTTCTCTCTCTATGAAAAGGCGGAGGTAGTGAAAAAAGGATATGGATGAAACGGAAGCTGCACGCGCGCTTGCGAACACTCCGATACACTCCGATACACCCCATAGCGTGTGCTCAGGTGGGGGCGAGTCCTGGCCCCATAGCTACTATCAATCTCTTCCGGGGTCTAGATGTGTTCAATAAATCAGCAAAACTCCAGCTCTACTGAGCGATATCGACTCCAACCTCTCCAACGACGATGAGCGAAATAGTGGTTCCTTTTAATGCAACTTGTAGCCTTAATTTTAAAGTCTGACGTTCGGAGACGGAATTCTGAAAATTGGTGAATACTCGTAAACGTGACCAAAAACAGTAGAAACGCATTCAGACAACGTTAAAAATTGCGTTCACACTGTCAGATCAACGCCATATTTCGAATTTTTCTGCAGCCGTCTAACCGCATTTACCGCCATTTGTCGTCAAGCCTCGCTCGACTGTTCACGTACTAACTGTCGGAATACAAAGTTGACTTCATGGAGAACAAGCGACGTTGTGTTGCCATGCAAGAAGGGTGACTTGCGCTACATTAGCAGCATCTGTAGCCTACAATCATTTCAATGGAGTCATGCATAACAGGGTAAGCAGAACGCTGGATGAAGGACAGCCATTCGAGCAGGCAGTTTTGAGGAAAGCCTATCAGAGCCACCATTCCCAAATGCTTCAAAGACTCCTTGAAGTGCACCAGAGTACAAGATAGTGCTGTCTCACGTTCATCGATTTGGAGAAGGCTT
>KZ349554.1:5771-18046 GCA_002352805.1 Teladorsagia circumcincta | reverse complement strand
GTGATCAAGGCGTTCATAATTTGGGGGAGGGGCGGGGGAAGGAAGGTGAGGAGATTCGAGTGGTGAACCAATTGCTTTGCTCGGAATTGAGCCTTCGGGAGGGAAGGTATTCCGGTAGAAGATGTGACAATTTGTATTCTTCCTGGTGCTTCTCTGCTGTCCTCGGCTTAGTCTAGTATCACCTAACGCTGGCCCTGTTTTGAATGTTCCCCTTTAAGACATGAGCGCCGCGATCAGCAAGCATATGTATAGTTAGCACTAAATAACTATATTTCCGTGAAAACTCCTGATTGCAGGTCATTCGCTTCAGTGAAGGTGGCGACATCTTTTGAAGATTCTCTCTCTTCAATCTCTTGGCGCTGAATTCTCCTCACCGACCCCGTTACATTCGGATCTCTAGTGCGGGAAGTTTTCCAAACCACAGAATCATGCAGAGTTTATCAGCAATCCGCTTTGTCATGTTGTATTCAATGCAGAACATGCGAACTGTTGTCTTACCAGATCGCCGCGCCATTTGCCGCGTGTCAGCCCGGATGAGCCAAAAATACCGCACCCGTAGAGGGGATTGCGCTGATTCATAGTGTCCCTATGAACAGGCTTCGTGTTCGCATTTGTCAGCCTCGCTTCAACATCCTCCCTTTGCGCTCCTGTACTGAATTCTTCGGCCCTTCTCAAAAATTCTCATTTTCTTATAATCTTTATCCTTATTAATTCCACATCCATTGTCACTGAGGTATAAATGAACAAAACGAATGTCAATAATAGATTCATATGAACAACATAAATAAAAATAGGAAAACTAGTGAAAGATCAGACCGTGTGGCTGAGTTGCAGAAATCTTGCCCAGAGCACAGACAGAGCTTTTCGCCCGTTGAGAGCTCCGTTCGACATCCTTCCGGATGATAGGCGTGAATGAGGGAGTCATGGGGCAGACATGTCATCGCTGTGGTCACGCCACGAATCGGATGTTGCCTGAAGTATCATTTCAGAGCCGAAAAATTCAAATTCTAGGCTCCAATTTCTGTCCTTATGGTGGAACCTCGGCATTGTTGTTACGTTCTGCCAAGAGAATTTTGAGATGGAAGCATTTTTCAGGGCTCACGTTTTGATCATATCTCCCTCAAAGGCCTAAAATAATCGAAAAGGTCTCCCTGTGAGAGAGAAGTATGGACATAGTGTAGATAACTAGTTTCTTTTTTGAAGATGCATGATGAACAAGCTTCTTTTGAGCGTTGTAAACTTACGAGAGTCCAATAGTAGTCGCGAGTCGGCCAGTACTATACCGATTGATTTTTCACCCACGGTGCAAATGTAATAAATAAACAAATAAATAAATCACGTCAATGCATATCACTGCAGTCCACAAATTTAAATACGGTCTTCGAATTTGAAATCAGCGTCAAAACTCATTGCGGTACACTTGGTGAAGTGAATTTCAATATGAATTTTCCTCTGATCTTGACTTTCAATATTTGAATGTGCTTGTGGTTATTCAATTCTATCTACAATCGATGGTTGTCGCCGACCCCTCGTTTGGCCGTCTGCCGTCTCCGCAATATCCGCACTCTCTCACTTTTTGCCAGTCCCTCGATTCCGGCGCTACGCGCTTTTTTTGGCGGTAGGCATCAACGGTAGATCATGGCGGTTACCCTATGGTAGTGAAGATCAAGCGAAAGTCTTTTTCAAGGTTTGTAGTTCAAAATTTGCGCGATTTTATGGAGCTTTAGATGCTGTTACCAAATACCAATTCTTCGGTTTGAATCTAAGTGTTTGAGGAGTTGTTCTACGGCAGCTCTCACAACGCAAAGTGATGGACATTAGCCTCTCCGGAGAATCGATCAATACGAGCGGTGTGATTCGACTGCGTGAAGGCGTTGAGGGCTCTTTGACGATCTAAAGGAAATCGATATTCCACTTTCGGCATTATAATGCGTAGGCATTTGGATTCCAATCTTCCACATTAGGTAAAAACGAGCCTACGAGTTGACCAAAGCCGGTACTACTACTTTTTGAGAACATATCCATGCTACCGCAATTCTAAACTTCTGATTGGAATGTTAAGGGAATCCGTCAAATGTCGCCGTGTTCCTTTAGAGCCAATATCAGACTTTGCGAATCGAGCGATTCGCTAGCGTCCGCGGTAGCGTTGCGGTACCAATCAATAGAGCCATTCACTGGCCGCAGCGCGACCGCTGAGGCTAGCTAATCGCTCGATTCGCAAAGTCTGACATCGGCCTAATGAAGGCACCAGCAGCGGTCACATAGGTGGGCATTGTGGCAGTAGATGCTCGACGTGGACAGGAGAGAATAAAGGGAAGAAGCCAGCAGAAACACTAAGCGAATAAGGGTCTCTGCTTTGTGTGGTAGGCTTTTCCAGAACGCAATCTGTCAGAAAACACAGGTAAAAGCAGGCACGCGGAGACGAGAGAGCGTAGGGTATGAGCGAGATGCAGACACAAATAGATTCGTGGTGAGCATGAAGCGTTTGAAGAAGATGTAAAAGAGTCTCGTGTCTTCCCTCCTGCTTTTTCATACCGCGGCTATGACGCTACCCCTACCAGTATGTACGTAATCCGTGTTGAAATGTTGCTGGCTGTGGTTCTACCCTTCCCATGTTTTTTTTTGTGAAATGTTGTAAAAAATAAACCCAATCTCCAGAACGACCCCTTTCTTCTACAATTAGTTCATTTCACCATTCATTCGCAACTACAACCCCCGTTGGGATTTTTCCATGATGATCGACCCAAGTTACCCAGATGCTTCATTTTAGGAGAGTTGCAATCGCGAAATGCGCCAAAATTATACTCAGCTTATGAAAGGATGCAACTCTCTGGTCTTAGCTCGGGCCATCTAATCAAGTATGAGTGAAAGTTACCTACAATAGAAAGTCAAAGACGGAAGACAGAACCCACCTTTGTACACGAAGGCATGCCGCACCTTCACAAAATGAGCAGGTTGAATCGCAATCGCTACCGTCAATACACCACAAACAGAGACCTGAATTTGAGAATTCCGGAGTGAATATCGATTGTCAGAAGATTTTATTATATTGCTGTAATCGCTGTCAAGAAAATATTCACATAGAATGTTATTCAAAATGATTCATTCAGATAACTGAAATCGACTGAAATCAAGTTTTGTCAGAGACGCGTCAGTCCGATTTCGGTCACGAACGATGGAGTAGTCAGCTTTAGTCGGCTTCTTGCAATGCGCCAAGCATTCGTCTCCCGTTCAGGGTCGTAGAGCTCTCAACTGTGCAATAACAGCAAACACAAGCTGGCGTAACTTCCCACAATACCGGTACCTTCACGAACGACGAAATGATGGGACAGTACACGAGCTCCTACGGGATCTGAACCCCTTAACACGCTGTTGTTGCTGCACCTCTTGAACTGGCTCCCACGTGTCCAGTAGTAGTTCTTGGTAGTTGAAATTATTTCAGGGAAAAATTTGCAGAGACGAGGGCGATTTCGCCAGGCAAGGTGGTGGGTAGAAGTACTATTACTTGCAAAGGGCAAGGCCAGCGATAACGTCTCAGACTGAAACCCATCCGCAAGAAGCAAGCCTTTTACTCTGAGGTAAAATAATTGTTACTATATATAGATTCTTTCTGTGGCACAAAAGGCTGCCTAAAAGGTTGGATACCCCCCTTTCCGCTCCCCACTACTCCTAGTTATTGTAACATTGAAACGATGCCAGTTCTATGACAATGAGGTGAAGTAGAGGCGTGGCGGATCCCAAAAATGGACTGATCAACGGTCTCCAAGGCAGAGATGTGCGTATTTATTGTGTACATTCAGTACAGGGCCCGCTGGACCATTGCGTGAGTGGATTTTGGTTTACTGCAGAGATGTCCAACGTTTTTGAAACTGGTCATTTGCACTTGTTTTTTTTCTGTCTTTGGAGGCCATCAAACACAAGCAACTTTTTGGAAAGCACAGCGCAGTGGGGAGATTTTTCGCTTTAGTTGGACCCAGGGTCAACCGTCACGGTTGAACATTTTCGGGACTTTTGCGATCCCCTTCCAGGGTCCAATGACGATTGCGACCCCCCTTCCCCACCTCAACACGTTTCTATAGTATTTGATTCCGAGATCAGTCGATACCCAAAACTCCAAAAATGCCGTCGAGCGGGGGAGGGGTGAAATATTTCCCCATTTTACCTATTTCATCCGACTTTACCGACTATATATACTCCCATTTTCCCATTTTTCCCATTTTCTAGGGGGGAGGGAAGGGAAACAGCAAATTTTTCACAAATTTTTCATGCGATCCCTTCCTCCCAAAACCTCAAATGCGACCCCCCTTCCTCGGCCCGTGACCAAAATGCGACCCCCTCGTTCGAACAGTTTGAACGGACGGTTGACCCTGGTTGGCCCTCCTCGGCGTTATTGAGCGATAGAGGTCCAGATAGCGTAGGAGTAGAGCTCTGAAGACGAGTCAAAGTGATCTATAAAATTTGAAAAGTTGCGTGAAATCGGGATTTCAGCAGTACATAGCAATACTTAGCAATAAAGGAGCGATCTTCTCGAATTTCGGGGGAATGGTTTGGAAAGGCATCAGGAAATACGATTTTCAAATTTTTGCCTAAATTACAATCAAACCCTAACCACTCACTTTTCGATACCATAATGAGAAGAATAGCGACGAGTCTCATCGGAGCATCGCGAGCGGAAATTGCACGCCACCGAAACGCTAACGTCGTCGGCGGCCACCACTAGATCAGCTGAAGCTGTGGCTGGAAACGAAATGATTGAAAATTGAACGCAAGAGGATAACTAGACCGGAAATTGCCACGGTTAGAATCTGTTTATAGCTTGCGCCGAACTGATGACCCGTAGAGGCAGCGAAGCGACGTAGTAAATCATACTCGCGTGCCAGCCTCTTTTGGAATCTGTCGCAAGAAAATAATCGTGAAAGTCAACAGCGTAGATTACTGTCGACGAAATAATCGATACGTATTTAATCCGCGATTCACCAGTTCGGCACAACCATGGACGCGCCTTATGGAGTCGACAGTGAAGAAATATGAAGCCAGGAACAACGAAACTTCTCACAACAAAGGGGACAATAAATATTATCAGAAAAAATAATAGAGAACGCAGTGAAAGGAGGTTTGATTGAGAAATGTCAGCCTGACAAAATTTGTTTCTCGCCTTCAAGTGACTGAAAGGTTTTTTGAAAAGTTGAGGAAGTTGCGAAATCTTTCAAGTTAAGCATAATGAAAACGGAAAATGCGGGCATAGCAAAAAACGCACAAAATTAGGCCACCAAGCGAAAATCGCGTGAAAACGAGGATAGAGATATAGAGGATAAAAAACTAGAAAAATGAGTGGAAAACCCCATATAAGAGCGACCAAGACAAGTGCGTGGCGTACCCGTTGCGTGTAGGTCCGCACCATCAAGAGATCCGTCTGTCTCTGAACTAGGTGAGTTTTCCCTTCTTCGACCATAGTTCCTTTTATGGAATCCTCCTTTAATCAACTTTGAATCAAAAGAAGTAAGGGACACAACAAAAGAATTGAAAAAGAATAGTGCAAAAAGCGGAAATTATCCTTCTCCATGGATTTTTTTTTCAGTCTTCCAATCACTCCAGCCATTGCGAATCTTAAAGCTGTTAGGCCGGGACTTTGATGTATCAGAAGTTCAAGCCGAGGAACGTTGAGGTTTGCTCTGATAGACGAAAGAAAATTATGGAATGTTAGGACAACTAGCGCATCAAACTAAATAAAAATACAAAAAACTAGAAAAAAAGTAAGAATTCATGCGACAAAAAAGTCACAAGACCATGAAGTATCCAGTGGTTACTGCGAGTCGATAAATAGTTGAATTCATAACATCAAAACGGAGACAACAGAACAATTAGCAGCTAAAACAATGGTCAAACGACTTCTGCTCACTTTTCGGACCGATAATTCACTCGCGAACTGGCACTACCACACGCGAGTGTCAACGCTATTATATCAGAAGCATTGTGCTGTCCTCTTCTAGCAGTCTCTTGAAAATGGCTAGAGACAGCGAAATCTGAATGAATTTATTGGGTGTATAAGTTTGAGTGCGAAGAAACAACCCAAATATGTCTTTCAACAAAAGCTGATTCTCCTAGTTTACGGACAGAAGAACCGAAAGATATTCCTTGATCAACAAAACAATTACGTTAAGTATTCGTATAGCTAAACCATTCAGTTTACTACTCTTGGAGTTCTTCCATTTTTATTTCGATTGAAAGATTGTTTTCAGAACTGATGTAGTGCTTGTCTACTCTGCTTCGAAAACCAGAAGTTAAAAAAAAGAAAGAAACCAGAAGTCGAGTGCAGACCACACACCGCAAATGACGACGGCCTCCAAGTGAATCTGGTAAATTTAAGTTATAGTGGTAGCCGGCAGTCGCTAAATAGTAAAGCTGCTATCAATGACAAAGAACATAACTGCAGCCCTCGCCATAAAACATCCACATTTTGTAAGAGGGTCGTCACTTGTAGTGTGTGGTCTGCACTCGACGCTTTGGGTTTCTGAAACAGAGAGTGCTTTTTTGAATTTGTATAAAAGGGGGATTCAAAGAGAAACCTAGTCTCCGTTTTGCAAGTGCCTTTAGTGCCGGGAAGCGCAATTCCTGAGGCCCAGAGCTATCGACATCGGTTTGCCTCTTCCAAACTCAGACAGTGACAGTGATAATCAATGATAATATGATCACGATGACTACTAACAGCTTCCGGTGAAGCATGGTTGCACAGGATGATCTTTTATATCTGACAGGTCTCTTTCAAACATGGATTTCGACTTAACGCTTTTGGTGATACTAAATTCAATACTAATGATAATATCAGCTATCAGTATCGTGGTAGTGTAGCATGTTCTTTAGTAAAAGGAATAATGTGTCTGCAGCTTCAGTGCCTGTACACAATAGGTGATTGTTTGTGGAGTAAATAAATAACATATGTTATATATTAGTAGTTATGTAATAAACTAATGAAACTGTTAGACGTTTTCATTTTATGAAGAAATCTTCTCATGGCAGGTTCTATGAGCTGCCTTGTCACAGAAGGAGGTGTACGGATACAACGGGGCATGACGTTTTCGACAGAATCAACCAATTCGACTTGCAAAAAATTAAATGTATTCAAATTACAGATTGTATGTGAGTGATGTGCAGATAATGAACATTATAGATTGTTTTCAAGGATGTAAATAAATGATATTGATTAGTATTTATAAGCTCTGCACATTAATGCGTGCGTCACAGGACTTCAGCGATATGGATCGGGCCACCGGAAGTTTTAAATTTACCCTTGTCAATGCAAGTCCTGCTTGACATGAAATTCCACCTCTCCTTATTCGCTGTTCACTGTTCTCCTTTACCAACCTTGATTTTCTCAGAGCAATATTATGGGGTTTGACTTCAGTTCCGCCCTGTTGGTAACATGTACCGTGCATCATGGGCGGAACTCCAAGTTTTTCAATAGCTTTCAGGCCACTTTAAACGTTCTTCACCCCTACTGAATCTTATCCTGCTTTCATAGATGTCTTAGCATCGAGATCCGAATTTTATTGAGCGCTGCACATTCAGAAAATGCTCAGCCTACGATAGCACTTTTTCCTTCGTCTCTTTCACCAATTTGCTATTCATGTTTGGAACTTTCTTCTATGGTCCTGCTACGATTGGCTAGAACACAGACGATAAGAGAATGGCGCTTGGCTCGGATTCACCTTTACCGAGTAGGAATGGGAAAACCGTAGGACTAAGCCTTGAGGTGGGGAAGAACTCTGGAGTATGTGTGGCAAAAGCTCCAATGCGCCAGATCACATGTATCATGAGCCGTTATGCAGGCGAGAGATCGTGGACAAAAGCATTAAACTGAGGCGGTTTAAAGGACTGATTGTGAGTGAGGCCAATGTCAGACTATACAACTCCGCAAAGTCCGCAAATGGCCTTAAAGGCAAAGTTCGCGCTCGGACCCACCCTATGAGCCCTTAAAATGGCTAGAAGGACAAGAGAGGCTAGTGCAGGGCTCCTCCCATCATCCTACACCAAAAAGCGGCCCCTGGACGCTAGGCGCCAAGGATTTAGGCTCGCTCCTCCAGTTGAGGCTCGCCCCACCCACCGCTCGATGTCTTGTCTGCGTTGCAATGTTGATCTGCTATGCTATCTCTACGAGCACTTCTCTACCACTCTCCGCGCTCCCATGATTTCTCATCTCTCAGCTGATCTTCCGAGCTTTTCCGCAGCGTGGAGCAAAAGGCTCGTATTTCCTGGGTATTTCAGGATTTTTTTCTCATTTTTTCTCCTCTGGCAATCCACATCCCACCCCTACCTTCACATTTGAATGCAATTACACCATCATTTGATCCAGAATTTTGCCTTCAAAGGAGGATCCCACGATAAGAACGAAGGACAAGGAAGAGGAAACTTACCTAGTGAAAGGCTGGCGGACCCCCTAAGGGTGCGGACGGACACGCAGCTCGCATCGATGGATATGCCCTCGTCGATCAGTGTGACCTTACCTTTGGTGCAGTTGGTGAGGAACGCCCATCGACTACCCTGTCATTCGTTGCATGTCTTTACGCGTTAAGTGATTGGATAGCAGAGCGAGCGTTAGCGTTGAAGAGGGCACAAAGATGAGTGTCGCCTTACTGCGGAAATCAACGGACAAGGAAGGGGTCCTATCGCTCAGGTTCTGAGCTGCTCCCCATGATTTCTTCTTGATCCCTGTTTCACTGAACATCTCTACCCTGATTTCCAACAAGCTACCTTTTACCGTAAAATCGGCCTCAAAATCAGTCCTACATCCTGGCTTATGTCCCACCCAGCTTTGGGTTTTCCTTGCTTCTCCAGGTGATTCTTCATACAACGTTTTATGACAGACGGACAGAAGAATTGGCACCTTCTCATAGTAAAGGTAAATTATAAATAATATTTTCTTCATTGAACATAATGCAGAAATTTGTAGATTACTGTGTATTGAATAGATGCTGATATAGCGGATTATTACAGTAACGCAATTCCGAACCTTCAGTCAGCTGGTTCAATATGAAGTAAAGGTGAAGTGAAATTGAAACAAAGTTGATGTGAAAAACCTTCGGAATGGAGGCTGGAAAAACCGAATAGCTGTGAGCAGCACCTCATCACCAGCGCAGTCATTTATTGCAACAATGACTGATTCGAAGAGGCTGTGCTGTCAGTGCATAGCGCCAATAAATCTCCACCTCTATATAAGAGGACTCTGGAAAAGGGCAGTTGTTCAAGAGGGAAGTGCCTCGCAAAAAGCGCAGGAAATTAATGTTTGGGTCTGTCGATGGCGAAACGCGAAGAAAGCGGGGTGCATAGAAAGCAAAGCGTTGAGAACTACGGCTAAGGCAAAGGTCGCTGGGCGCTGAGCCTTTCACAGAACGCTCACACCTCAGTTCTTCAAGTGTTCAAGGACATATTAGTTCAGCTTCATGTCATCAGAGTAATAGTTGGCGAAGCAGTTGGTCGATTAATGGCTGCCACTAAGGACGACGACAACGAGGACGACGTTTGTCTACACACGTCAGCGATTCTGAATATGGCATTTGATTCGTTCCATTAAGGTTGTCTTTAAGGACTGATTGAATCGTCTAGGCGAGCTCCATGGTTTTATTGATTGCTTCTAATTGCAAAAGGATTTTTCATGATATAAAGCTATAATTCTTCGACCTAACAATAACAGCTGCGCACCGTCCCTTCAAGACTTCAAGCGCAAGACTTCTGTGTGCTTAAAGTGACTGTCTGGTTAGAACAATCGGGTTGGGCCGAGGTAATGGTGCAATACGACCCCCTCCCCCGTCCTCCGACGGTCCACGGGTATGTCGATTGTAACTACATTGTTGCCCACGATCACTTGGCGAACATGTAACAAAGAGAGTACATGTGAGAGCGAGAGAGCCTGACGACGAGAGGACGAGATAGTATGGCGACAGGAGAGTCGCCGACAGAGTCACAGAGGTAGGCAGAGCAGTAGTCAGCGGTAGGGGCCTCGTGACGTCATTTTCAAGCCGCCTCCTGCCGAAATGAAAGCACACATTGCCCACCTTAGAAATAGATAGTATGACGGGATAGTCGCAGACAAAGTAGCAGTGGTCGCTAGAGGAGTATCTTTCCGAGGGAGGGAGTCTTGTGACGTCGTTCTTAAGCCACCTTCTGCCCAGGGATTGCGGATATCGCACGTTCAAGCCAACAAACATCATTTCAGCATCATGGCGCATCGCAGGAGGTATTGTGGAATACGCACCCGAACTTTAAACACTCAAAAAGCACAGTTTTTGGTGGTGCAAGTGGAAAAGCATGGAGCGTCAAGATGATCTGCTCAGGTCTGATGTGGCTTATGCCACGCAAAACCTGCTTGTAAATTTATTAGGTATTATCTTTCATTAGCTGAACATAAGCATTCATTCCTATGAAGTCAAGGAGAAAGCAGTCATTAACGATGGGAAAAAAGGTTGGGATAGAAATTTCGAAATAGGAGCTCACGTGCGTGGGGAATGAAAATTTGGTCGCCGGCAAAACGGAAATTAGAACCTTTTCTGGATTTATGTGGCTTTGGACAAGCAATTGTCTACCTAGTACTGAATGTTTTATGGGAAAGCCTTACGGAAGAAACGAAACAACAAAGCATTTACTATCATTGACCAATCCATTTTTGGGATGCGCCAAGCATTCTGTTTGCACTCAGAATTGTAGTGGCGGGAACCAATCAGGATTTGATACACACACAAAAGTTCCAGATTTCTATGCATCTAATTTTGACCTGGAGTGCGAATCGGCCCCATATAATGGCCGGGTCCAGCCGGTTTGAAAGTCGGTGTTTTCCTGTTTACAAGTATGTTGGTAGCATCTAGCCTAACCCGGAAAAATCGATGTCCTGGAAAGCCGGGCGAGGTTTGGATTCACCCGGGATTTGCTTTTGGAGACAGGGCATACGGTAAGCAACGCCACATTCTATCACATAAGTCCTTCTAAACAGAGTTGTGGTAAATCATGAATGATGAGTTATCTCGGAGTTCCAAACGGCGCCAAAAGAGTTTTCTACGCGACTTGGCTCACGCAGCGATGACTGGCCACTTTTGGTCGAGCTTACACCAATTTTGGCCATTGCAAACACTAGCATTGTGGGCTCATTCATTTTTTTTGTAGTTCGGCCATGCAAAGTTAACGAGACATCAAGCGCGAGAAGAGAGGATAATCGAGAGAGCACAAAAAATTGGAGGGCGCAGACACGCATGATGCGTATGAAGAAAGTTGTGGAAGCGGCTCTGATAGGGCCCTAGCGCCTTTGTTGTGGAAATAAAATCATACTTGTAAGGTCAGATAGTCTAGGTTCGTAGAATGCGACACGAAAAGTGACCTTTTTAGACTGTGCGTGAAAGACAAGCAGAATAAGAAGCTTTGTTGAACAACTAAACTCAGTGAGCAGTAAAATTTGGAAGACTACTAGCAAGACGGGGAAGCGGAGACACGGAGGCACGAATACGGCTACACCGTAGAGTGCACGGCGCAGACTACTTCTTAGCGTTCGCCACGGAGGAATCCTCCTTTGACCCAGCCACTAAGGCTATTTTCCCTCTGTCACTAAGGCTACCAGCTAAGCCACTCAGGCTTTCCTCACTGATTGTGAGACTTCTACTCGCTCGCCTCTCTCGAACTTAAACCCTTTCTTTCTCGGGCCACTACACACCTACTGAGCTTACAAGGAATGCTCAATTGGTCAGTCCGGCCATTTGTAATGAGGTGTGGTCCGCTGTATTCGTCTTGCGACGCTGAGCTCAAATCCGCTTTCGGTATCTGCGGAACGATTCTCTGAAAGAAGTTACGAGGGTTTCTTCTCACTGTGGCTTGACCACAGTGGCGCCCACTGCATCCTCCCATCCCGCTCGCTTCGCTCAAGTCGAGCCGGTTACCATCTGAGGCAGTGGCCTGGTGGTGTAGTGGATAGCAAGCTTGCTTCATAGGAATGAGGTCACATGTTCAAATCCTTGGGCATGGCAAATTTCTGCATTTTATCAGGGCTTCTCATGCGAACCCAAAAAGTATTTATATTTGGTTATTTTGTTGGTTTACGTCCCCAAATCACACTTCCAAAAGGCAGACTCTGGAATGTCCCTCTCGTTCTCACTTTTTCTAGTCCTTTATTACGATGAACTTCGACACAGAAGACTCATAGAGATACACAGATTCAAAGATCCAGAGTCTGCCTTTTGGAAGTGTGATTTGGGGACGTAAACCAACAAAATAACCAAATATAAGAACTTTTTGGGTTC
>KZ349546.1:7835-26533 GCA_002352805.1 Teladorsagia circumcincta | reverse complement strand
AGTGGCACCCACCGGTGGGTGCCATTGTCGCCAAAGGGTTAATATATAAATGTATAAAAAAAAGCTATTTAGGAAATCGGCGATGACACTCGCCTTGAACCGTGGATTTGTACATGCCGTTTAATAGGAATCTCCCTAAAACCTCGGCATTTAACTGAGGGTTGAGCTTATGTTAAAGGAGAAGCGTTTGACTCCATGCTAGGCACTGGCTGGTGACTCTTATTTAGAATCACCGCTTTAGTCCACCAATAACCATCTTTTCTTGAGAGTGTTCGAAGCCTTCCGCTGTGCTCATTCTCACTTAGAGTAGAAGTAAAGACCTATTGGATTAGGTACCCATGCATAAAAAGTGCTTCATTTAGTGGAAAACTTCACGTGCGCCTCAGTTCTCTTAGCGTTTGGATTACTCCATTGGCAGCTTTCATTTTGGAAACGAACTCAGCCTATGCAAACAAGTATTGCATATAAGCCAACACACAAATTCGGCGTCTCAATAAAAATAAAAGCAATAACAACAGTAATAAAAGTTATATGTGGAAGGATAGTGGCAGTCTGATGATATCTGTCAATAAACTCGTGCTTGTGTTCAGCTTTGTCCTGGCGCTGTTGCAAGCAAACATCTTAGAACATTCGAGTTTAGCGCGAGAAGGAAACGCGTCAGCAAAAGAGCTATCGTTTGTGACGAGATTAGCTGCGATTTTTGTTACACGGTTTAATCTCCCGCGGAATGTTCATATCCAAGTAACTAGTACTGGATCAGCGTACATTCCAAGGCGAAGAAACCTTAAAGGTGCGCGCCGTCTTAGGAGAAGTACTGTAGAAGCCATCAGATGATCACTTGCCAATACAATGTAGAAGCGTCGGTTCGGTCACTCCGGATTCAGGAAGTGCAATGAAATGTGAAGCTGAGTTAAGGCTTCTCAAGGGGCGATATTATCATTTACATCGTTCCCTTATGTGCTATGGTATAAAAACTATTAGATGCATGGACAGCATATACAGTGCGACGCATAATCTTAGTTCCACACATGCCTCCCCTAAAGTTTCGCCTCGAAAAAGGAAGCTTTTCCTATCTTATATCGTGCCAGTAATACCGATTTCAACCCGGGCTATCACAGTTGAATTTTTTCTCATCGCTGAACACCACCTAAAAGGAAGAAGAGTCAGATGAAGGAAGGCAAGCACGAGGTGGTATCTTAGGCATCTTATTCCGTTCGGTTCCGCTGCAACTCCTCACGAATTCAACTCGGTTTTCGCGGTGTTTTTTTTTGTCATTGATGGCCCCTTTCTCAACTTCCGTCTTTGTATAAACATTGACTTAAATATCACACGCCGAACGGTATCCTCCAAGTTGTTAAGCCTCAAAGAAGGTTTAATTTCCCGACATGTTTTGATGGTATTCGAAGATTCTCTCAATATGCTTCGCTTGTCTCAGTCCGAGAGGAGAGGAGGACGTCCACGGCTCTTTCTTGTACCATATCCTGCCGGATATTTGAGGAAATTGTTGACGACATGATGGCTTCAGCCCAGATGTCGAGCATTTTCACGACTTGACAATCCTTGGAACTTTTTTATCGATATTTATGTTTTTTCAGAGTTAGAAAGGTATAGTCCTTTGGCATGACCTAATGAAGAAGAGGTGCTACCATCAGAACAGTTTTAATGTGCTAACTTTAATTGGAAAAAAAAACGTACAGTGGAACTAAGATTATGCTGCATGGGCAAAGCAACTTTTTTTTGGAAATGAGCAGAAAAACCTACTTCGTTCTTGTATTCAAATTCGGTGTAGATGTGCAGATGCGCATTTGTCCTTTATACATTTTCTCCCTTATGACTTTTTTTTCGAAGCATTTTGTAATGTGAGTTTCTGGAAGGGTCGTGGGTGGAACTAAGATTATGCGCTGCAGTGTATAACGTTCATTGTTTCATTGCCGACGTTCCATCCATCGTGCTCTCATTTCAATGACTCTTTGCTACTCGGCGAACTTATACGAATTCATCGCGGCTGCTCACGTATCTTCATTGCAGCCCGGCTATGCATTTTGAAGACGAGCAAGTGGATTGCTGTGCGTGAGCTGCGGCAAGGTCCAAGTGGCCTGCGACAACTGGCCTGCGACTCTGATACAGGCAACGCGGAGGGAAATGTGGTGGGCATTGGTTCACATGTAGCATAGCGATGACATCCTGTGGGTGGCAGAAGGTGGTATTTCAAAGCACCGAAATGGCTGCCCGCATCTCATGTTTTTCGCATCAAGAAATGTGACACAGAAGAGCACGTTGTCGCTTTGAGTGGAATCGGCTGTTTCAACCTAGCCTTTATCGTAATTGAGAGAGTTCGCTTCCAGAAGTAATGAGCAATTTTTTGTCACACATTCGAATTCCTTTCCACGATGTGCTGTCTGGAGCCATTGTGGACTAATTTTCGCATTTTGTAGTGACCGCTTTCTGCATTAGCATAAACGAAAGCTTCCTTATCACTCCTCATCAGCATCAACACGA
The DNA here is from genome assembly GCA_002352805.1 of Teladorsagia circumcincta. Taxonomy (NCBI): domain Eukaryota; kingdom Metazoa; phylum Nematoda; class Chromadorea; order Rhabditida; family Trichostrongylidae; genus Teladorsagia; species Teladorsagia circumcincta. Next base: position 24,034 of record KZ349546.1, on the reverse strand, counting down.
TGTGAAATTGCACGCAGATGGTTATTTCCTTCGAGTTTCCTTTTTTTTGTATTCTTTTTCATTCTTTGTAAAACACATTTATTATTTTTGAGGCACTACCCTAGCTTGATGATTTCCCCTTTAGCTACGAAGTAGGCTCTAAAAACTTATAGGTAGGCGCGACATTGAGCTCCATGCAAAGGCTGCAAGATCTGCGGCCATTCTACTTACAGGGTACCGAAGAAGCTAGCGCAGGAGAACTATTTTCGGAGGAAGGTTCCATAAACGCTTAAGTGTATTTTCAAAAGCGCTTACTCGTAGCTTTCCAACACAATAAAAACGAGGTGTGACGCTCTTAGGACGAAAGGTCACTGGATGCTGAGCAGAATTCCGAAAGCTCTCCGCCCCCATGACGGATCGCCCACTAGTCTAGTTGGTTTTGGACGAGCGGTGTCGCCAGCAGCGGCACAACTGAAGCAACCCGATTTGTGCATGGTTTGGCATACTGCCATCAAACGCAATGCGGTAACTCCTCCATGCGCTAGCTTTCTTAGGAACCCGATCATGAGTAAAAGCTCGAGGGCAATAGCCAAAAAGGGGGTTTGCCTATACTTCCCCTTGTCATCCCTCCTTTTTTATCCTTTTTCGCACTGGCCTACCACTGAGCAACCCATGTCCTCCCAAACCCTTCTGGAAATTATCGTATCGGCTTTTTTTGTGCATGTCGGTCCCATCCACGAAGAACTGCCGGACTGAGCGAAAAACTGAAATGAACTAAAAAAAATGGTGAACGACGCATCCTTAATTTTCCATTTGGAGTGGTCTAACCATCCCTTGTCATCCCTCGTTCTCTTAAGCGAGCTTTCAAAGTTCTAGAATTCGGAGGCGACGAATGGGGGAAAGGATGGAGCGTAAACCTCTTCCTCGCAACTTCCGAACGATAGTATACTTTAGCTCGCCGGAGAAAGTCCATTCGTAGAATTCGGCGATTATGGTTGTGTTGCGCAATTCTCGATCTTTGGCTTTGAATCAGGTTGAGTTACCCTGCCTACTTCGGAGCTATGGAAGAGCTTTGTTGCATTGTTGCAATTAGCAATGCCGTGAATCCGTTTTACTTCAATGAACACTTGACCTTACGGCATCAAGCAGCTACAAATTTCTCGTTATAGAGCTATGTCATATTTGATGTGTCCATAATTTGTAATTGACAAGGAAAAAAATCTCGCTTTGCTAAAACTTTATAACAATTCATGGGGGTAGCAATGTAAGCCCAATGAAGGTTATGCGAGCAAATATTGAAACAGTGTAGGACGAAACTTTGACCTAGTTCACTTTCTTGGTCATGGCTTCGAGGAGGGCTGTACGGCTTGGCCGTGGTTGCGGCGTTCGAGATTTCTGGAAATGGAATTGAAGCCATCACAGCTGTCATGTTCACATCATTTAGAAATCATAAACTGTGAATCTCACTCGATCCGTTGAAACGCGGTGAACTGCCATCAGTGCCTGAAAACCAGTCAAATTCTCGACGCTCTATCCATTGAGATGTCACATAAATGGATATGTCATATATGTCGTACAAATGGCTGTGATACAGCTAGGAAGGAGGTGTAGGTCATACAGTTGCGTTTAAAAGCGTTCGGCGACCGTCTTCGCGCACAATTTTGTTCTCTCCCGAACAATTTCCTTCAAGTATTGATACGGTATGTCTTTTGCTGCTGTCTTTTTTTTTGAACTCTTGAGTCTCGAGCGTTCAAGACACAGTGGAAGAGAGGGCTCAAACATTTAGGTTCTTTCAGGGAGTAATGAATGTACGAAGAACCGTTTCAGCGGACACTTTTGACCGCTACTGTATATAATACGTTAACGATCGGTCCCATAATTTACCACACAACGAAAGAGTTGTGACCCCTTGTCCCGAATCACCCCATCGATCGTCATGCGTACCAGATTTTATTCTTTTTTAAGTCACTAATTAAAAATGTTCGTTTCTGTCGTTGAGAAAAGGAGGCAGCTGGATTTTCCAAAACTCCAATAAAAAATCAAATATTAGTCGATATAGGACAACAGATTGTCAAAGAGTCAACAAGGAATTCGTGTATTCTTCAGAAAGGACAGAGTCAACTAATAAACACGTCTTTGAAGGCAAAGACCAACTTTTGCCTTGCTCAAGATCTTCTTTTTTTCTACACTTGTGGCTCACATCGCATCCACACATTCATATTCGGGTACTATTATTGTTTATGGTTTGATTTGGATTACCGCCTTGATTTGATTCTGTCCCGTGCCATCAACATATTTTGCGGATGACCTGAAAGCACAGGCTCTTCGAGATTTCTTCTTCTCCCTAGCGCTAGTCCCGTACAGTCGCAGGGTCCGCTGTCTTAGTCAGTTGTCGTCACGTTGCTCTCTTCAGGCATCTTCTACCGTGGCCGTAAACTCACCCACAAGGGAAGGATCCTAGGTCGAAGTGGCCATTTTAAATGAAACCTATACCCACGGACGTGTTTTGGACGCTGGTCTCAAATCCGTCTTCCAAATTTGCGGAACAATTCTCTGAACAGTGTTAGAAAGGTGATTTCAAATGAAGGCGCATTAGAAGGGTGACCGGTAGATTGAGCAGATCAGGAGCGAATTGGCCGAGGGGTAGTGCTGGCTGTTCGGGCTCGTGAGATCATGGTTCTGATCTTGCTCGACGGAACCCTTTTGCACATTATAACTATGCCTGTTTTCAGCATAAAGAACTATTTAGTGTTGAAGCTTGCACTGTGTACAACGCTGTCATGTGTTTAGCGCGTCGCTTCAGACATCAACTATTTTCGTCATAACTTTTGCGAACAGTTACTTTACATATGTGTTGGAGTGTCTCTTTCGGGTAACGTGAGCTAATAGGACAGTCATGCACATGTGTTTTCACAACCACACTGAAAGTCTAATTCCATCCCAAGATTCTCAGTGGGTTGATGTCAGTGGGTTGATGGATATATGACCAACCCAAATTTTCGATGACGGGCCAAAATTTTGTATTCGGATCAAAACTTGCCGAAACGACGCGCTGAATACGAATATCACCGCTGCTTGGTACGAAAAGGCTTCACGCGAGCGGTACGTGTACAAGGAGTGGTTAGTTGCAAACGGCGCGCACACTTGTTCGCAGCTCCTCGCTAGCTCTTTACACTTTAATATGGGCAAGCGCTGATGACCTAGCATGAAAAAGTGTTCCCCAAACAATGTATTCAGCAAAAGCAAAAGTGCGAACTCGCCGAAAATTCGATCTCACGGCCTCTGGCCCGTGGGCCCAGGCCACTGCCACTGCACTATCTCGCTTCATGACTATGTTGAGAGAACCGTTCCGCAAATTTGGAGGGCAGATTCGAAGTCAGCGTCCAAAAATAGAGTAGTAGTGCACAACTCATTACAAATGGCCACTTCGACCTGAGATCCCTCCCTTGTCAGATCCTTTCTTGACTACTTCTTTCCAAAGTCCATTGCTGTTCTTGTCGCATGATCTTGTCCCTCGGTACATGCCCAAACTATTGCAGACGCTGTTCCCAAACCTTCAGCCAAACTGAAGGTCTGCATGAGCGCTGTGATGTCCTGGTTTCCGAACCTGGATAGCCGCGGCCATTTCGGCAGAGTGAGGCTTCTGTGATTCTTGCTCAGGAGCAAGCATTCGCTACCGTTGAGCACCGCAAGTCTTACCACTCCCCGACGCACCTTCTTTTTGAGCGCTCTGGAGCACCTTCGACCGCAGAAAATTTCAGTGGACTCCCTCCATTCCATTCATTCAGCGCTAACCCGAGCCTCCACTGCCTGATACACACCACTACCAGATCGCTCCCCAGGTAGCGGAAATTCTCCACTCTTTCGATGGTTCCACCATGGCCATCTACGATCGGCGGTGTACCCTCTTCAAGCTTAGAAACTTGGTCTTCTTGACATTCACCTTCTTCCGGCACTTTCTGCCATTTCTGCACCTCGGCTTGAAGTCCCCCTCTGCTATACGCTATGAAGGTGATGTTTCAGCGCAGAGAATGGTCTTCAGTGGTTTCTCCACCAAGCCCTCTAGTGTTAGGAGGAAGAGGAAGAGGCTCAAAGCTGATCCTTGCTGCACTCTGACAGTGATGTCTACCCCCTCTTTAGACCGTGTGGTGGGGTACATGTACCACCGTACATTTTCATTAGAGAGATAAGGTGTACTGGCACGTCCAATTCCCGAGCAATCTCCATCTACTGCTCGCGGTAGGCGGTCGGATGCCTTCTACGGGTCGAGTGATGCTAGGTATCAGGATCGCTCTTCTCTCGATAGTCCTCTATAACCTGCATTGCCGTGGAAATGGCATTCTTGCAGGCTTTTCAGACGGGAACTCGAACTGTTTCTGGGAGAACTGTTCCTCGGAACCAGTTCTCGTAGTCAAGTCAACCACTCGCTTGTACAACCTCTGGCATGCGCACTCAACTTGATATCGCGGTAATTGCGGCAGCCCATTGCGTCATCTTTCTGCTTGATGATGGGGAAGATAGTACTTCTTCGTCATCAGCATCTTCGGCAGTTAACTTGTTCAGGAAGCGGGTGAGCCACCTTACCCCGCGCTCTCCAAGCGCCTTCCGAGCCTCTACATATGGGTACTTCATCCTGACCAACCGCCTTTCCAATCTTCATCTTCCCAAATGCACGCCGAACCTCATCCTCTCTCCCGAATGCGATGGAATCAGTTGTGACGCTGCCTTTGAGTTGTTTTTGTTATTCTTGTGAGGGTACTCCTCGTTCAGAGGCCGTCTGAGGTACTCTCCCCACCTCCTCTTGACTTCGACTGGCTTCCATAAGATAGCACCGTTCCTGGTCTTTACACTCTTCACCGCACTGATGCCTCGAGTAGCTTGATGTCGTGCTTGGGCCAGCCTTAAAACAAACTTCTCTGCGTTTTTGCTTTCCAGCTTCTCGTACAAGGCGTTTATGTCCAGTTTTTACCTTGGCGACGGCAGTTCGCAAGCCTCTTGCAGATTTGTAGGCAGCGAGGTTTCTCAGAGCTTCGCGTCTTTTTGGGCGCTTGCATGCTTCCTTCTTCCGCTTCACCACTCGCTGGACTCCTTTGTTTCAAAACCATGCTTCCTTTTCTTGAATCCAACTCGCTGTAGCACCTCTTTGGCGCATTGTAGGATGATCTCAGCTGCATTGCCTCAAGGCTCTTAGCGACATTTTAATCTCACAATAGATGCAAAGGTTCCGAGACACTCAAATTTATGTTGAATCCTTTTACAACACGACTACAACATTCAGTCAAGGATACATCCACCACAGATATCTGTGACATCGATAACGAAGGCGTAAAACATAGATCCATCAGTCTTTTGAAGAAGAGAATTGTTGATGTAAAATTTGATCTATACAATTCTACGGTTGAGCAATCCACAAACTTTCCCTGCGCAAAGAGCCGGTCGAGACATATAAGCAGTCAAAAGTCAGAAGGGGTAAGGTAAGTAAGTAGGTGAGGTGGGAGAAAGTAACAAAGCGAAACTCTTGCAAGTTGAACGACATGGTTTTTGCGAGGCGAGAAATAGTAATTCTAAAGGGATGGACAAAAGCTTCACCGGGAGCTTTTCATAGATATGGATGGCGAAGGCTCTGTAACTAACAATAAAAGCTGTGTCTAATAGAAGCGAACTTGGGCATTTCGCCTGACGCCAGCAGTTCGTGCTAATTTGAATCTAAGAGACAGCACAACAAAGCATTCCTCGAATGCAGATCAGCAGCAATACATGGCTTTCTTCGCACCCACGTCTGATTCCGGCTGCACGAGCGGATGCCTCTCTCGCACCTGACAAGCGATGACCTCTTGTAGTTAATGCAAGAGAACTAGCTCTCAATCCTTGTCAGAAGCCACTTGTATTTAATCGAACAGCTTTCTCCAGATCAAGTGAGACGAAACTTCCTTGTAGACATGTCTAGGGAAGTTCTAAACAACGTTGAATTAGTCGTACACAAGCTTTGCCAATTGTTCACCACTATACAGTTTCCGTCAACAGGTCATCATCACATAACACCTTCCAATCGATTCTGCAACATTGAGTGGAGGTCGGATGCATGGCCTATATCGAGACAAAATCGGACTCTCTTTCCTTATCCCTCACGTAGGAAAATAGTCAATTCAAAATACATTCGCACGTTTCGAGAAGGCCTGAGTATGACATCGAAAAGTGAATTCCTTGGCTACAGACGCAACCTCTCCATTTTCCTTCGAATACGAAAGTTCCCCGTCCATAACTGTGGCTCTTTTTTGCCAGAGGTTTTCTCATCCTTTCCCAAAGTGTTTTCCTGGAGGTTGTGTGATGGATTGGTTGACGTCGAATCGGGTAGGTAAGTAGGACATTTGCTCGAGTATTCATAGATCGATTTTCCCCTTCACGCTCCGAAAACGACTTCAGCCAAATCGTTACCTAATAAAGGTTTGGGTAGCAATCTCGTAAGTAGTTGAAAGGAGAACATTAAACTTTCTCATAGTGTTTCGATGGAGCTCAGGACATGCGGATCAATTTCTCCTTCCGTCAAAAGTACGCCATGCTATTGAAATCACCCTTACTCACTAGAGGTGTGATATTTTGTGTAAACCTATTGCTTCAACACGAGGACAGTACCGTACAGCTGCCATACCTGTGGATGCACAACACCTTCTGGAATCTATCTGATACATCCGCATTCATCACTTCTCTTATCCCGTGATGATCTTTAACTGCCATTTGATAGGAAAAGGAATGGGCCTAAACTGGAGATCCCTGAAAAGCTACCTCGTCATCTGGAGCGACGAATGTGATTAAAGAATATTGGCAGCAATGGTACAAGGCATTTGTGGCGTCTTGACGGGAAACGTTTCGATCCAAAGTATCAGTTGCCATCCGTGAAATGTGGCGAAGGTTCGGTTATGGTAGCCCGTGAAAGGTGTTGGACCATTGCACAGGATTCGATTAGCGATGAATGAGAATGTATCAGATAAATTCCAGAAGGTGTTGTGCATCCATAGGTATGGCAGCTGTACGGTACTGACTTCGTCTTTCAGTAATAGATGTACACAAATCATCGCACATCAACTGTGAAAGCGTGATCTCGACAGCATGGCGTGCTTCTGGGGGAAGGAGAAATTTGTTCGCATGTTCTAAGCGTTATCGGAACATTATGTGAAAGGGTGAGAAAACCTCTGGCAAAAGTTGCAGGCCTCAACGGAGCCATTTTTGGCTAAACGAATAGAGACATTTTGACAACCACCGAATAAAGCAATTCTTCTAGCTTTCAATACTACGGCGACATTTTCAATAATTGGATGTAAAGGAAGGTAACTTTAGACTACAAAAACTCTCGCTTCTCAGAAATTTTTCTCGTTCCAAGGTCAACAAATGCGTTGAAGAGCAATCACCCCTTCACATGCCGTCAGTGCACAGAGAAGGGCTGTCAGTAAGGAAAAGAGACTGTCTCAGAGTTTTCCTCGACGCCTCGCGCGAACCTTCCGACAACGGTTATTGTGAGCAAACAAAGATCTAAAATTCGTGATTTCGTGGCTTCTCGCACCAACCTACTGAATTAATCAAACCATTACCTCAGTGAACGTCTTCGTCGGGTTTTTTCTTTGGAAATTTTCTACTGTGTAGCTGAAAAAATTATTGTTAATAAATGCCGTCATACCAAGGTAGTCTTCAACACATTGCGCCACACGCGTGCCAACCCAGGTCAACCGTCCGTTGTACAAAATCCAACGAAGGAGGTCGTATTTGGCCGACCGAAAAGGGGGGGGGGTCGTATTCGCAAAGTTCAACGCAATACGTAGGTAAGACATTCGAGTGTTTCTTCAACTATTAATCGCAAACGAGTGCATGGCACACCTCAAAGCAGATGAGTTTACTGCGGAAGTGTCCATAATTGACTGTCTACGCACACAAATATGCTCTCGAGGAAATCCATTGTTTTTAAACTGGATTTAAGTTAGTAAAAAAAGCGACCACTAAGGTAGATTGACTACTAAGGGCTCATAAGAAAACTTTAGAAAAAAAAATTCAACTGTCTGTGACTTCCTAAAAAAAGTTGAGTATCCATCATGGTGCACAAAGCTTCTGCGATGTCATGTTATCACTATTCCCAATAAAATTGAGCCTGAAGGGAGCTGTAATTGTTTGACTGTTGAAAACTCGTGTTGCCAAAGGAATTGCTCCGAGAATCAATGAAAAAAAATTGTCCAACGGAGCGATTTATCGAAGGAAACAGACTTTGCAAATGTTAGAGTACATTTAAGAAAGGAAACGATCTGTAGTCTAGAAATTTCCTAGCCACTTCTCACAAGCTCTTATTTGTAAAAAATTACAACCTTTCAAAGAAAAAAGTGGGCGGTCCTGTAATTTCCGGTTTCTCTACCCCATAGCTCACAGAGATTTGAAGGTCGTGCACAAAGGTGGATGTTTCCGGAAACTAGCTGTCTCGTAGATTACAACTCGATTTTGATGTTCGAAAATATTGAAAATGCACTGAATCAAAATCTTTTGAAGATTAGCAGCCCGCCTCGGCTTTTCCGCGCTTCGAGAGGAAGATTGGGCGCGCAAATGCAAACCCAACGCCCCAATGCTAAATTCGGTTCCCCGCGCGAATGTTCCTGACGAGTAGCTGAATTGTGTATGTTTCGGGTCGGGTGTGGGGGGGGGTCGTACCGAGGCCCTCCAGAAGGGAGGGGGGGTCGTAAAATTTTAGAAATTTGTCCAGCGTGGCGGTTGATCCTGGTGCCAACCGCTCTTTCGCTCACCAGTGTGTCGCCCTTGAGCATATTGTTTTTATTGTCACCGTGATGATGAAATGATGAAAAAACTGGGTAAAGACAAAGTCCCAATAGCTTTGAATGAAGAAATTTCGCACGAGGAAGGTATGTTGTGACGCTCACGAGCGCAGTGGTGGTATTTTACAGTGCTAGTCCAGAGATTGGCCCGCTGACCGCGACTTCTCTTTGTGACTCCACCTCAGGATCATGACTTCTAGAATTGGTGTGAGTTCGCGCCTAGTTCCTCGAGATCTTGACATCCGCTATGTTGTCACAGCGCGCGGTATTTTTTCATGTAAGCTCGCACAATTTCTGAAATGAAGTGCAAAAAGAAGGGTTTCGTTCAGAGAATTTTAAAGAATCCCTTCTGCTTTTTACTTTGGTGGCCACTTATCACCTGCACTCTCGTATTTAACTCATCTACTACACGCTTCCCGATATTGAGGAATATGCATTCAAGTGGAACAACAAACCGATTCAGTTTTGCATTTACTGAAGTTCTCCGAATATCAAGCATCTTATGCATCATGGTCGCTTCCAAGTTCTGAAATATAGTAGAAGTAAGGAAATAAGTGAGCTTCAGTAGCAGAAGGTACCAATATCCTGGGAACTCAAGCAGGAGGTTCCGTGTAAATCTAATGTGTTCAGCGAATTACACAAGTGAACTTCTCAATACAATTGGATTAATCAGCAAGGTGCCAGTCTACGGCCTGAATTTTGAGGAAGTCTGAAGCCAGGCCGTCGTCCGACTTCATGTCGGAGGAAAAGTGGTCAGCCAAATCACCCGGTCAAGGTAGCGGATTATTCAATGTTGTTGATATCAGAGCGGAACTGCCTAAAGTCAGCCAGTCTCAATGGACTGCAGAACTGCTAAAAGTTGCTCCAAATACGATAGGTTTGAACCCTGAAGGTGTCATGCACGCATAAGTCGATGTCTGAAGAGTTCACTCGGAGGCTGCTAGCAATCGCTTGCTATGACATGCAGGAACGTTGCTCCAGTTGACATCCTGTTTCGACAGTTTTGTTTCAGATTACCCCTATTATTTACATGCATATTTGTACCTTGCGGTGTAGTAGACCGATGATCGAAAACCTCTTCAAGTTGGAGGTGGGGCTTAACATGAAAAGACAGCCCACTCCTCCAGGGATGAAAAAAACATGAGGAAAAGCGTAAATGAGAAAGAAGCCTCCTGAGGTACGTTCCACAAGAATGCTGGGTTGTGAAGAAAACTTTTGCCCCATACGAGACTCGAACCCGCACTTTTTGCTGAAGGCGAAATGCGGCCAAAGCAGTAGTTAACAATCAAAAACAAGCCTTCTCAGTACGTTGTTTTCCGTTTTGTTGTTGCGTTGCGTGTAATAGAGGCAGCACCATTGAAAGTTGGCATTGGTGCCTAACGCTCTCTCTCCTAAACGGCTACAGTCAGCAGGCGAAAGCGTGGGCGTGCTGCGGCGCGTGCCGCGGTGCGCATGGCCCTGCTAGGGGGGCATACCACTATCTGCAGAACGCGCATTGTTCCACACCCTTGCTGGTCCTCCTGCATTTCCATTGGGCCATTGGGCATCCTCCCACTTCTTCGACCACCAACCTTATCATGGAATCCGAGCGCAGAAATTAGCGGTCTCCTCCTCTAGGTAGTGATTCAGAAGACATCCGCGAAAATGCATGTTCAGAAAAATGAGAGTTCCCACATGATCAGGAGACTAAGTTATACGCCTCCTGAGGAGGTGAGCATCTAAGGGATTGTAGTATCATTGGAGGAGGGCCATGCGTGGGATTATTAGGTGAATGCGAGAGACTTTGACCGTTTTCCCGTTTTTCCCAATATAAATTTCTTTACTAGCACACTATTAAATAACGAATGTATGCAATTCGTTATCATTTCACTCTGTATCGTCTTTTGTCAGGTAACTGCGGATTCATTCTGATAAGTATAAGCTAGTAAGGCGGCTAGTAAGGCGAAAAAGTCGAAAGCCGTTTCGGGACGGTCTAGGATCGTCAAATTTCCGCCTTTTGACCGCTTCGGAAGGCAATGACGCACGCGATTCTTCATTCGAGCCAACTGCTGAAACGCCAGTTGGGACACAACGTTCTACAGGCACCATTGAGACTCTTGAGCCTTTCTTTTTGTAGAGCGTGAGCGAAAGTCATTGAAATAAAATGAACCTTGCCGTGCTTTCTTAGCCGGTACCGGCGAGTACAACTTTTTGCCCACATTGCTGCTCAGTTACAACAGCGGAGTGCGCTCGTAACATCTCTAAGCTACAAAACTTTGTAGCTTTACTAACTCGCCTAAAATCGCCTCTCAGATTGTGATTCTAGATTCAGCAACCTTGGTTTCATGTGTCCGCCTCGTGATGAGCAGAGTACTTGATACTGTCAACCAGGCTAGCTGATCGAACAAAGATGCGAGAGATCAGGAGGGGTTATAAGGAATCTCTTCGCATGTGGAGCTGCGATCATTCTGATCACGGAATACCGTTTCGCCGTAATTTCCCTTCTTTTTAAGGCGATCAAAGGAGCTGCCTTGAAGGCAGAATTTACCATGAAAAAGCAACCCATTCCAAATTAAGTTAGGGAAGGTGAGTGGTAACAGAAAGAAGAAAAACCATGAGAAAGCCCAGAACCCGAAAAATGGGGCCTTTCCTTTTCCCTTCATCTCGGCATTGTTGTGTCCTCTTCAGTAGAACGCTCCATCTGCTATCTAATCATTCGCCGCGTATAGGTCTGCGGGCAGTGATTAGATAGTCGGTAGACGGGGATCGCCGAACGCTCCAAGAGTGCGCCATGCTAGATCCCTAGGTCAAATCTACCGCCGCCGATTGCGTGTCAGATCGCACCCTCAGAAGGTCCGCCTGTCTCCCCACTAGGTAATTTTCCCCTTTTTCAACCTCCAATCTTATCGTGGAGTCCTCCTTCAAAACAGCTCTGCCGGTCCCTTTCTATTGTACCTGAGACTCTTTCCAACCACCTTGGAAGAGTGTCTGCCATTCAGGTTGAAATTCCAACAAGATTTGTGATTTTCTTTCACTTTTTTTCAGAAAGGTGAACAGACATGTGGTGAATGATCTCTAAAGTCCCATCACATCACCCAGGCATCTTGCCGGATCACTTGCATTGACGCGCTTCCTGAGTATAAAGCAGGAAAGTCGACAATGCTTCCAGTCAAAGACGACTTTTCAAACCATAATCGCTTATGAATGCTGCAGCCAGGCATGGTCTCAAGAAATTATTGACAACCTTCACACATTTCAGAACAAGCCCTTGATTTTGCAGCATGTGAGTGTGAATGGTCAAAGAATTTTGCGGCGCCCTAATGTCTCATGGAGTGGTACGAGTATGACCATTATCGGGTCTTCCGCGTTGGAATGATTCCTTTTCGTTTCTCATTTAGAGCATTGAAAAGTACGAACGAATTTTCCATACACACAAAAATATGAAGAAACCGAAGGAAAGTGGTCAAATTAACCTTGAGCAGCAGCCGCTTGATAAAGAAGACTACAGATATTATGAAATTAACAATGACGAACACTATTAGAGCCACACACAGAAAATTGAGCACTGTATCCGCGTAAAGATTGTGTGCAGCTGAAAGTATAACAACATCAGATGCATGAAGAGGTTCAGAAACAAGGACGTCATCGTGGTCAGGCAGGTTGTGTCTAACCAGTTGAAAATTCGAGAGCGCGAGTGCAAATGTACGTGCACGGGAGTTAAAACAATCCTTCCCGGGAAACTCATGATTCTTTTCCACCCATAAATCACTGGCTTGAAACCCATCGTCCACGATAGGTGAGAAAGAAAAGAACAAAAAAATGCATTTGTATTGGAAAACAATTCACAATTCGAATAACCGGGAATGGTACGCGTTTGAATTCCCGCCGGACATATGTTACAACTGCCAGCGGCATGAACTTGCTTCCTTTAATGCCGTCACTAGGAACTCTTTTTGACCTTTTGACTTACTGGACTAACATCCTACACTTCTAACGTATCATGCTCTATCGATTGTTTTGTCTCCATTCTGCCCCGCCTTGGCTCCGCTTGAATTACCTTCAAAGGTCCACCGACTGGGTTTTCCTGCGTTCGTTTCTCTTCGGAGACCGGATCTTCTTGCGTGAAACTTTGTGTGTTGTCTTTAGTTACACGAACACATTCATGTTGGGGAAAGATCGTAAGAAATTTCCGGGAAGAATTTCTTTGAAGACAAAATTCATGTTCAAACTGGTGAGGTGATTACACTCAAAGGTGAAAGTGGGGGTGAGAGGTGGACCACCAGAGGAGAAAAAAGGAGAACAAATCGTAAAATACATGGGAGATACGAATCTCTGCTCTACGTTGCGGGGAAGTTCAGAAAATCAGCTGAGGGATGAGGGATAATGTGAGCGCGGAGAGCGGTAGAGAATCCCGAGTGGAGATAGCAGATCAACATTGCGAAGCAGACAAGATATCGGGCGGTGGGCGGGGGTGTCTCAACTAGAGGAGCGTGCCTAAATACTTGGTGACGGGTGACGCGATTTGATGCAGGGACGTGGCGCTTCTTCTGCAGCTGTGTCCCACGCACTTCTAGTCACTCTAAAGGCTTATTAGGTTGGTCTGAGCCCGAATTTTGCATTAAAGAAAGCCATGGGTTGACCGATAAAAAAAACATTGGACTCTTCAGCATAGAAACCTGAAAGGAGATGAGCAAGACGAGCAAGAGCGATGTTAAGACTGGATGTCACTGAGATAGAGGTTACAGCAAAAGATGCATTGCAAAGGAGAAAATGGCGACTACCAGAGCAGCAGACTTTGTTAAGAATCCTGATCAAAGCTGGGAGAGGGTGTGGTATCAGCAGGGATACTATCAACTCAAAAGTTCCCAAACTTCCGTATATTACCACCATTCTTGACTACCACTTTTTAAAAGTGTACTACCGTTTTACTTCCAGAGAACAGCGTCAATTTTCATAAGGTAGCGTTATATACAGAACGAACTGGCCAAGGTTCCAAGAGGCCCAGAAATTACGTTACGGCAAGTTTCTAAAACAATGCAAATGTAAAGTGCGCGGCTCACGTGGATTGAAATGTCGGCGGTCGTTAAATGCGTGCACGGGATTGACGACTTTTACACGATTGCCAGACAAGAATCGAAGATTCTCCAAATCTCCGTCGGTTAATTCCAGTTCGTCGCCTTCAAAGTGGAACAACTAAAAGTAGCTAAATTATATGACAGTAATCTCTAGGCCGGTTGAATCAAAGGTTCTCAAACCACGTAGGCAAATTTTTATTTCAGAGAGTAAAATCATCGAGAAATTTGCTGAGAAAGGAGCTGAGGGGTAGTGATACCAAGGGGACGCATTTCGCGCCTGCTCCGTCGACCCTTCGCTCCCCAGAGCACTACTGAAGGGCGGCGCAAGTCTAGTGTTTGTCGCCTAGGCATGCGCTCGTTGGTTTACGTTAGGGTTCGCTTTAGCCCGCCTCTCGAAACAATTGCTGTAGGGTGCGCAGCCTTGAGATCCGCCTGCTGGGGGTTTCACCTTCAACCTCCGACATTGTCATGGAATCCTCCCTCAAGTAGAGAATGAGGCAATCAGACGTATGAAATAATATGTACGACTTATTCAGGTTTGTTGTTTCTCCACCCTCTGAGAATGATACAAAGCGTTTTATAATTATGAAGTCACCCTGAGATTTTGCATTTCCGGAACCAATTTAGCTCCACACACTACCGCGTGCATGATACGGTAAGCTTTGATGAAAGTGGACAGCCTGTGAAGCGTTGGGTCCCGCCGCCAAAGATTACAACAGTTAGCTGTTTCGTGAAACGCGTTGGCATACTTTCAATAGGCTGCTTTGTTTTGCTGAAGCTCACCATATGATACGCGCTGTGGAGTGCGGAGCTAAACTGGTGTTTGTAAACAACCACCATGAATCAAAGGTCAGGATAATTTGGCGGTGGAATTTTAATTGATGTAATGATGTTGAAATTTGAATACCCAGCAATCATAACATTCTTCTGACAACCACAGTACATTCCTAGGAACTCTGGGGAGGGAAGGCGATGACAACGCAAATAAAACGAAGTTGAAATGATTGGAATAAGACGCTTTCTTTTTCTAAAATATGGTTGAGTGACCTCCACATCCTTCCGCATACCGTTATTATCAGCTCTTATCATTTGTTTAAGGATTCTGTCCCTCACCGAACGTTTCCCGTCTCACCTTCCACATCACTTTTTGGAACTAACACTTCAGTGATGCTGGGAAACGCGCTGCGAATTTTGTGAAATTTGCTTTTAAGCTCCTCTCATCAGCCCTTATCGACCGTTATCACTTTTGTCCCCCACCAAGTACGTTCCCGGCCACCCTCAACATCACTTGTTAGAACCAACACTTCGCTGCTGCTGCCCTGCGCTATGAATTTCGTGACCTTGCGTTCTAACGCCCCTTGTCAAATCTCAGCAGTTGTTGTCATTTTCGGTCCCCCGCCGAATATCTTCCCATCCCACGAATTCGTAGCCTCCCCATATACAGTAGCGGTCAAAAGTTTGGAAACTTTTTTCTTTTCAATCTAACGCAGTCATTAAGCAACGAAGACGCCTCAAATTCACATATTATGTACAAAATCGAGTGCGGAATACGATGCCGTGTAGGGTTCCGTAAAACCGGGGATCAGTTCTGAAAAATTCAATTTTTTCAAAAAATGGCGCGTCAAAAGTTTGGAAACTCTGCAATTTTAAAACGAATTCAGCACAGTACCCCTCCAATCCGCATGAGAACTTAAAAACTTGCTGAGTGATTGTGTAATTCTACGATTGGCGTCGTTTTTCAGCAACACTGAACCAGCTGTAACGTCGTTTACGGGATCTGAAGTGAAATCCTACAGTTCGTTAGCTACATCAAATTGTTCGGCAGAACTTTTGCTGAAACGTGGATGGAACGATATGCGAGCTCTTCCCTATGGTGCACAACGCAGTTATTTTTTAAATCTTGACTTGTTTCCTTCATTACAGCATTTTTTTCTGAGTTCAGTAAGGCGACAATGAGAAGGTAGGTCTGCATCAGATCATTGTCTGATCGAAAACCCATACTTCTCAGCCAGTTCTGACCATCAAATGGTAGCATTGCATTCTTTAGACTATCCTTAGTTTAGGGCCAGCCGACATTTCGCTGGGTACTGAGAAGGGAGAAATCGCCTGATGGTCCAACACACCCTCGTCTACGACACTGCTCCACCACTTCCTGACCTGCGGAATCTGATACCTAAAATGAGGTTCTCAGTTGACAAATCACTTCACAAAGTTCACAGCATCATTTCCAAGAAGGCAGAAATTCAACTCGTCGCTGAGTACAATTTTGTACCTCCAGCCTTCCGTCCATGTTCATCGCTTGTGGGCGGAAGCCAGTTGGGCCATCTTGCTCTGAAAGCCCAAAGACGGCTCCTTGTTG
>KZ349539.1:19360-30579 GCA_002352805.1 Teladorsagia circumcincta | reverse complement strand
CTACAGGTGGCGTGTAATACCGCTTCGAAATGTGTGGAATGGCTTGGAGGGGTGGGTTTCACGAAGGAATATCCCGTGGAGAAATACTACAGAGATGCTAAAATTGGTGAGTTCGAAAGTTTACTCTATGTTATTTACTAAAAACTCCCTCCAGCTCATTACATTCGCAGACATGCTGCGGACTTGGAGGGAATAGTCAAAGGCATGGGGCACGGTTAGATCGCTGGAGAATTTCGATCATCGAATGAGGTAGCAGGGACCGTAATTTGATGCATTCGCATAACCGACCGCAGCCACTAGTCAGTCGTGGCATACGTGGGGTGTGCGCCCTCTCGCGTGCGCCGTGCTCTCCTGCATTTTCCCTCTCCTCGCAGCGCTGTGTCTCTCCGTCTTGCAACGGTCGACCTCACAAGGGGAATTTCTCTCTTTTCTATCTCTTCCTATCCAATTTTCGAACGAAATCAGTCTGACTCTATCCAATTTCAGGTACAATTTATGAAGGAACGTCGAATATTCAACTGAACACAATTGCGAAACTGATCGATGCCGAATATAAGCACTAACGCATGAATACCATAGGACCTCTGCTGGCCTAGGAAGCCCCACTATAGGTTGACCGGTAGCTCTGGGTCCTGTAGACGTGAAAATGCAGCAGAAACATGATTATTTTGTTTTTGTTACTTTTTATGTTCTTGTCATGTTTATGAGCCGTGATTCCTTGATTACCTACCTGCAGAATATTGAATAAGGGTTTTTGTAATGTACCAAATTAATGATATATTGACCTTTTTGTTTTTGTGATGTTGTTCAAGTCGCGAGTAAATTTTAACAGAATGAATAAATCGTTATTATAACAAATCAGCAAGAGTTCAATCTCATGTGGTAGAAGCTCGAGCACAGTGGCTCCTGCAGGATCAGAGGCCGAATGGAACGGATTAGTGTTCTATGCTCTTTTAGTCGGTTGACCGTTGCAGAACTGATATCACAAAAACGTACTGGTTGGAATAACGGGCGCATCCTACATATGTATGAGTTCAAACCTACGTGGGTGAGGCGAAATTACAGAACAATTGAACGGCACATGAAACGTTACTTGGATCCGAAGAAAGAGCAGCTATTTATGAATCATTTGATAGAAGAAGTTGAGCAAGAAATGTTATTTCCCTCATGAAACAATCTCTATTTTGCTTGGAGAACGGCTTGAAGATGGTGGGGAGACACGGCGGCGGTAGCGCTCTACTAGTCGGCGTCCAACTTAATTTATTCCTTCTGTATAGGTTCCAGAGAATCGTTCCGCTGAGGCCTTGCGCACCCTTGCACCCGAGGGAGCTTAAGATGAAGGAATCACGAGGATTGTGGTTCGGTGAATTGAGTTGTCAATCATGATCATTTGCACTGACCGTGCGGGATTCAAGTGGAGATACTCGTTTTCCTGTTAAAAATTCGCCCTGGATGGCACGGAAAACGGTTTTTTACGTTTTGCTCGCTCAGGAAGAGTTCTTGGTTCTGTGGATCCCGATTTACTCTGAAAGAACTTTTCTCAATACTTGATACGACAAAATACGTCACTTGAAACGGTTAACGGTGCCAGTCAATGCTAGTAGCGGCAGGAGTATGGCTCCAGCGTTCCAGTTAAATGGCTAAGTATCGTAATGACAAGAGAGGAATACACAGAATTGAACGAAACCAGGAAGAATTTGCTAAAGAAAATCTTGAAGCTTTGATGCCCATCCTTTATTTCCATGATATTGCTGACCCTATGTGGGTCAAAGGTGATACAGGGCCTCCATTACCAACGGTTGTGTGTTGTGGGCCGAAGGTACCCTTTACCGTGGACCATTTCCTTGTTTTGATCTTCTGAAGTGAGTGGCAGATGGAAGTCTGGTCTGTGTGTGGGAACGAACCTATCTTGTGGTGTCAAGGACATTTTCATTATCAGTTTGCCTAGACTCGGTCGGTCATTGGCTACTATGTTCTGTGTTCTCTATCAGTCCACCCTGTTTTTGTCGTCATTTCTCCTCTTCATACGAATAGGCACGTACCAGACTGAAAGCAACATTGAAACAAGGTTAATTGGTCATCCTGCATGCTTATGTAAATGTTCTTGAGTGAACCCACACGGGTAAGCGATCCCTCTATCGTATGCGGGTCGACTGATAGACAAAAGATTTTTGGCATAATTATGGTAGCAGGTAAAAGCATAAAATGGTCCCACTATGTCATTGTGCCATTTTTGTTCCTAGCCGAGAACCTACAACATTCCAAATTAGATTTGAATCACGGCCCATCTTCATAGTCATATACGACGTCAAGCGGCTTGCTACTGCTTTGAAACCCTTATTGCTGCCCTTGCATAATTGCGAAAACAGGACTTTGTTAGAATTCCTCGCTCTATCAGAGCAGTAAAATTGAAACTATGTGCAAAGGTGATAGGTGAACTGCGATACGAATGGGGGACCAAGTGGTCTTCAGATTCAAAGATATTCGCGTGAAAGAATGGAGGCGAGAACCTCCCAAGCTAATCAATCCCCTTTTGAAATGCGCTCGCGTTCCGCTTCCATTAAAGGCAGAATTTATGATGGAAAAGCAACCCATTCCAAATTAAGATGGGGATGATGAGTGGTACCACAAAGAAGAAAACACCATGGGAAGCCCAGAACCCGAGAAATGGGAACCCTTTCTTCCGCCTTGATCTCAGCATTGATACGACTCCAATCTTTGTGCCATCTTCAATAGAAGACTCTCTCTGCTATCTAATCACTCGCTACAGATTAGCGGCGAGTGATTAGATCATCAATGGGCGTGGTTCGCCTGGTGCGCCAAGAGAGAGCCATGCTATATCGCCGAGGTCAAAACTTTCGCTGCTGATTGCGTGTCAGTCCGCACCCTCAGGAGATCCGCCTGTCTCATCACTAGGCAATTCTCCCCTTCTTCGACCCTCGTTGTTATCGTGGAGTCCTTCTTAAAAGATCTTAGTGGCATGTGAACGCGGTGAGGCCCATAAAATGACCTGCAGGGGCAAGCCGATGTAAAAGACATTTTCATCCCCCGCAAAAGTCTAGCGATTTTGGGACGCCGATGGGGAAGTCCTGGTTGGTTTGACTGAGATCCGATCCCTTTCAACTTCTTCAGATCATGGGCGTGATATGAAGCGCGAAATTTCGCTACACCACCTCTGCAAAGGCACAAGCTATTCCTTCATAAACGAAACTATTGGTACCGTCATATCGAATCTTCATTTTCTTTCACACTTTCGATCATTCAAATCCCTTTGGGCTTTGCTACTTCCTTTCTAAGAGTAATCTGGAAATATGGTCATAAAACTTTATAACTGGCTCGAATGCACACCCCGACAAGCAGACACAAATGGCAACGGCAGCATATCTCGTTTGCTAAGCCTAATACACAAATTTTGCAATTTTCTCAAGTCTGCTAAAAATTATAGAACCTCTTGGAATAACGACGTTACAGCTAAACAAAGTGTCGGTAATGTTGAAAGGTACCAGCTCGTTGAAGAAGACGTTTGATAACGCAAGAAACTCTCTATCATCGCTCTTATCACTCAACAGAGACAAATGGAAAAGAGACTGTTGCCTATCAATTAGCTGTGAAATCGATTTTCGGCCGAAGTACCGGCCACCCAACGCGTAGTTTACTAACGTCTCGCGGCTCGCGAACACCCATTCATTGTACAAAGTTCAATGTTCACGGCCACACTGTGGCCCCTTATTTTTTACTGAACCATATCTTTGTTTCCCTTCGCTTAAGTAGGCTTTTCCAATTGTCCAGAATGGCAAGTTGTTGTTTTGACCACACCCGTGTTTGTTTGTCCCTTACGTGGCTTCATGCTGGATCGATTTTCTCGCCGTGTTTACACATATTTTTTGCCAGTGTTTTTGCCATTGAGTGAGCATGACAAAACAGCATGTTAGTTCATCGGTGTGTTCTACTAAGTCTTTTGCTATGATAGATTTTCGGACTCGATATTCATTTTGTTTTTGTTCTGATTAAATTCGCACTACTCCTCAAAAGGCACTGTCCGTAGCCCTGCTGCTCTTCCCAATTTCTTTTTTTATTTCTGTTTTATTTGTTTTCTTTCCATTACTCAACCGTCTTGTACGTGGGAATCACCCTCATGGATGAACAAAATCCTCCTTTTTGTAGCCATACTCTAAAGTCGATGGGTAAGAAAAAGAAGTATAAATCGCATCGCAGTACTCAGTACATAATCCTTAAAAGTGACGAGCGAATGCACATGTCGTCGTCCACATCCTAATCAAACCATCAGGCCTTCCATATTCAGCAGTTACTCGGGTTCAGGCCATTTTGCGAGTGAGCGATAGTTGTGACTCCATTTTGTGTGGACCACGTTCTCCAATAACATGTATGACTTTGAGTGGAAGTCAGATTTGCACGCTATCCGACCAACTGATCGGCGCAGAATCATTTATCGTTTCCTTTCCATGATGGCAATAATCTAGCTGCGTTTAGAAGTACGCGCAGGTATTGGAAAAAGAACGATAATAAATGAAATTATTTCCCCGTTGTTTCTATCGCTTATGGTCAGAATTGAGGGAGGAAGTGATGAAACAGCAAGTAGTATTCTCTGCTAGGCTACAATCCAGAAATCCTATCCTGAATCAAGCCCCACCCAGGTGTTCAATCCTCCAGTCGGTTAACTGTTCTCAGACTTGTCTAGGAAGTGAAAACACTTTCTTTTTGAAGCGACAGTCTCATACCCAATTCGAGCAGTTAAGCGGTCCGTAACGAAGCTGTAGGTTGGGAGGTGACTGATGATGAAGAAATAGAGGAATAAAAAGGCCGACGAGACCTCAAAACGGGGGCTGCCTTTCCTTGGCTGAGAAATGTAATGAGGACGGGTAGACGAGCTGTCTGAATTGTCCACAGGAAGTGTTTCTCAATTGCACTTGCTGGGAAAAACATTCCTGAACACCATTACTTTCAATCGTCAGCAAAGTCGTGTTCAAAGGCTCAATACATTAAGTAAAACCACACTTCTTCATTATGTACAGCCGCAAGGCACCACATTGGTTGCTCTAAAGGACCGAGTTCAAATAGTCCCTGTGGTATCAAAACGACCGCAAATGCCTTCACAGCCAATCACGCGCTCTCCATGACGGCCAAAGGGTGGCGCGTACAGAAACTGTACGCTCCCCCTCCCTTGCCAGTGATTCTCTCCGTTCTAGCGACGTTTGAAGGTGTGTTTTTGGTCAGCTTCTCTTCATGTGTTCTTGACTATGGCCAGCGCATCGCCCCACACCATTAGCATCGAATTTTTAGAACCCTATGAGGCTGTTGCTTCAAGAGTTGCAGAAGAAATCAGCCATTCACCTTTACTACGGTTGATCACGTTGGTCGTTGAGGCTATAACCCATTCGAGTGCTGCTTCGATTCCCAGTGCAAGTGCGTGGCGCATCCCAGAAGGTGATTGGTGGTTGTAAAAACAATGCTGAATATTATTTCATGGTTTGTGCTGGACTTCTGAATGGCATCTTCAGCGAAAAGACTCATCACACATTAGTGCAGTCATCTTTGATGGTAAATCTTGATATTTCTTCGTTTCCAAGGCCTATGCAACGTTCGAGGTTGGTACGATTGTTTACTGATGCGGCATAACTCTTAATGCCTGGTTTTCCTCAAGTCAGTATAATACTTGAACGAGCATCATACTGTGTTATTCGGAAAGTTTCCGTCGATTGTTACCTCAACATTTGATAGCGCATATCTCGGCTCAAACAAATCGCTTGCGATTAAAATAGAAATCGTTTCAATCTCTATAACCTTAACAATCCCCATGAGCAAAAAGTGCTGAAAAGATCGGGATCATGAGAGGGCATGTAGGCAGAAAACTGGGCGAAGGTCGTTTCACCATCATGTTGCGTTTTAGGACGAGATCTCTTTGAAGAGATCATTTAGATGACTGAAAATAGCGGTTTGTAGGCAGTGAGTCTACCGTGTAAGGCTTTCGCTGCACAGCTTCGTAGCTCAGCTAGTTCAGCTTGTGCACGATTGGAAGTGCGAGATAGGGCTGCGCAATAGTGGGGATAAAAGTGAGCGGCACTCTCTTGTTTACTTCTTTGGACTTTTCTCTTTCGTCCGTTTATTCAGGGACCCCATGTGTCGGTTCGCCTAAGTCAGAGAGGGCCCGCTCAACCGCTCCATTCGTATTTGGCCTGATCAGAACCCACAGCTGATCTTTATCAGTCTCCGATACCCAACCTTCACCCTAATCTCCTTCATAGGTTTCACCCTCGCTAGAGAGACATTTTGAATCACGACTGCACAGCGTACTTTTTGTGGATTCGGGACCCAATGCGCAGTTGATATAGCGACTTGTTTTCGCATTTTTTCCTCTAAATTCAAGAGAACAAGAAACTGGTGCAGAACAGCACATTGAGTGTGTTGCATTCAAGACCTGGAAGAAGTGTGGAAAGGTGATTCTTCGTAAGATGAACAGCATTTTAGGCAGGGCAAGAAACGCGCTTTCTGATGGGTCTTGAATAATTCGTTAGCATTTCCTGAAACCATTTCAGAAATAACGGATTCGAAACTGGGCCACTGAAAACGGCGGAAACTTTCTGAAAAACACATTACTTTCCTCGCCAGACACACTTTCTGCTAGAAATCACCATAGGAATCGCCCTAAACGATAAAATTAAACGCATTTCTCTCTTGTGGTGAGGCGCACTGTGCTATGAATAATCGTTGTAAAAGGACTTGTAGCGGGGAGAAAAGTAGGCAAAGCTCATCTTGAGAGAGGTCGCATGTTTTCTCTGTCAGTCGTATGGACGGTTGCATCGAAGATGGCTCCTAGTGCAGTGAGCGATAGTTGCAAAGCTCTAGGTCCCTTATGGCGCACCCCTAAATTGAGAAAGATGGACCTTTGTGGATAACTTCGTCCCGCTCGAGCAGGAGATTCGTTCACTCGGCTCGATTACGGAATGTCCATTATACCAGTTCACAAATAGAAGCCATAGTCTGGAAGGTTCCATGCTCTCTCTTTTGGAGCCTCGATATGTTTTGCTGTTGTATGTCCTCAATTTCTGCCGAATGCGTTGTAGTGCTACTACGCTTTTGCTATAGATTTGTAATCTATAACATTCATTTTGATCAAATGTTCAATCTTTCTCATTGTTAAGAACTGCATCCTGTTATGTAGCAATCCATTCGTCATAATTCAGCAGTAGGCTCGAAGGCTTGCGACATGGTTGAGAAGGCCGAACCATTAGCCGAAATTGGTATTCTACCCAGTGTCTCGTAAGAAGTATGAATAAGCAGAAACAGCTTACAATTCAAAAAAAAAACAATCGAACGCATGATGGGAAACATTAAGCAGATTCGATATGTTGTTGATGACCTTCTAGAGTTTTTGAATGCTAAACAGGGTCTACGGAAAGTAAATGATTCACTTCCGATGAGGAGAATCTTTCCAATTTTTTCCGAATTTGCTATATTCCTAGCTTTTTCTTTGAAGAAGGCTTCCTTCCTTTCTCCATGGTATTCGGATGGCGCTGAGGACATTTCTCGGAATTGATTCCTACGTTATAGCACACCATACTGTCGAAATTACTACTTTAGGGGAAGGGTGTCATGCTTTGGGTCGCTCTATTCTAGAAGACGAAGCCAGCACCCTACATGCGCTATACAGAACCTACTCTCCAGTTCTCATTTTATGCAATGGTCCAGCATCTTTTACGGACTATCATATAGCCTACCCCTAATTTCATGGAAGGCAGTGAATAATTGGGCTCGAAACGCTCTGTCAAGAACCCATATGTGTATGCCTATTGCTGTCGCCAGCAAACATTCTAATCTACTCTCATCGCTCCAGAAGACGTCAGAACCCTATGGAGATTTTCAGTTCAGGTGTGTGTAAATCCATTTCATCCATTACCGCTTCACAATCGGGCAGGTCAACAGGAGGTGAGAAGCCGGCCCATTCGGCGTTTCTTTTGGGGCCGTATGCTAAATGTTGGGGAGGGGATGGAATACCTGAGGTCGACGGACTACTTGGACTCCGTAGGTACGATTGGAGAGTGGCGACGGAAGTGGCGTTGCTACGTACAAGTTCCGCCAATAAGGCTAGTTTGCTTCCCTCTAGGCTAAAGCCTCGGAGAGAGGATGGATCTCGCAGATCCGTCCTCTTTCCAAGACTTAGTCTTAAGGTAAGGATCAAGTTGATGCTGTTTAAGGGACCGAGTTGAAGTAGTCCGTCGATCGTCGCGGACCCCATCCCCTCCCCTACACTCAGCATATGACTGCAGCAGGAACGCCAAACGGGATGGTTTACTTACCTCGCTCAACACGATTAACGAAGTGGTAAAGGCGAACGTGTCCGATTAGATTCTAGAAGGTATACTGTATCCATACGCATGACCTGTACGGTAGTGACTTCGTTTTCTAGTTATAGTGTGACCCAAAGGATCGTACCTCTACTGCGCAAGAGCGGTTTCGACAGAATGGCATGGCTTTAGCGTAGGGAGCAGTTCATGTGCATGTCCTACGCGTTATCGTTATTCTACGGGAGAGGATATGGGAGCATCAGGAAACCAAAAGAAACCTGAACTACGGAGGAGAAACTTGTCAAATTCGAAGCGAAATGGAGGAGTTTGCTTTGGAAGACTGTAAATTAAATTACTTTCTATGCTTAGGCCCTGCTTATGGTCAGCGTTCAATGACTCTAGGGGTAGTAAAAGTGGCCTTAAGCCTGATTGGTGCTACCTATCATGCTTCGATTGTTTTGTTGAATCGTAAGCTTTTGACAATAGTTGGAACCTGCTTGAGATTGTCTACTCTGAAAGTACTTGAAATCCTCACGAATTTCTGATAAAATATTTTTCATTCTCAAATGTTTATTTAATTCAACATCAATTTGCTATTCCAGTGAATAACGCTTGCTTCAAGACATATCGAAGTTTGAACTGATTCGATTCAGCAAGGATGTTCCAATTTAAAAAAGGATTACACCGAAGACTTTCGAACTCCACTGTACACATTTCAAAGTTATTCATTCACTGTGTTCTCTTTAGGATGCTGTCATCACGGGCAATTGCACGATTAGGTGGAGTCCGTGGTCTCATGGCCGGTAGTGTGTCATCACATCCGCGTCGTGACGTCGAAGGTCATCCTCCTCCTCCAGTTACGCAACTCAGCGAGCATGAATTGCACTTGAAGGATACCGGTGTGTATTATTCCATATCATTCAGTCGGAGTTTTCCATTATGTAATCTTTAAAGCGAGAGATTACGATGAGACTAATTGGATCTACAGTAAAAGTAGGGATGCTGACCTAAGCATTTGTAGCGGAAAAAGCGAAAAAATCCTCCCAGTACGCGCAAAATAAGGCCTGTTTCCCTGCCCGTTGGCCATCTACATAGGACGATCTAGCAACCTAGTGAGCAGTCGTTTTCACGTGATAACCTTATAGCCATTATCAGGCCAACAAACACCATGCTCTGTGATAACGCTTTCCACACAAATGTTATGTGATACGGCCGCTCTAGGTGAGATACCCTTTCAAAATGATAATCGAACGATGTTGCTGCTGGCAATCACTGATAGGCGGATCTCAGGCGGAGGCGGAGCTCAGGGAGGATTGGCAAGCCCAGCGTTCTGCAACTAGCGCACCTTGGGCCACGAAAAGACCACATATCGCATCCTCTGGCCCCTGACCACTGCTTCCACTTACACATTTTCTTCCATACCACATCCACCCTTTATCGTAATCTCTCGCTTTAATATATATTATTTAATATCCGGTATGAAATTAAACCAAAGTGATCTGATCCAAGCAGTGGCAGTTGCCTATAGCGTCACAGAGCAGTGTTATTTATTTATTTATTTATTTATTTATTCATTTATTTATTGCTCTCTCAGATGCGCTGTACGAATCCTTTATGCAACTAATGTCTCGAACTTTACCTTCGATGTGATTGTACACGTGCCCCTATCTCTGCTGTCAAATCTGTCAGAGATCTCGGTTTTCACTTAGCACATTGAAGCAAGGGCCAGAATGGCTAGTTAATCTTCGATACTTTTCGGGCTTTCAGAAATCCATCCCTAGCTAATAAAAGAGCTTTACTGCGTGCTTACAAGTCCTATGTGTGACCACTGGCTGAATTCAACACTGAATCTTTTATGAAGCTTTACCACAAGAAGGAAGCAAGCAAACGTGATCGAGAAGGTCCAAAATAACTTTACCCGTGAAACGCTTATTCGAATGAGTGGATTTCTGTAATTCGAAAAGAAAAAAAATCGAAAACTTTTCCTCTCCACCTCCACCTCGTATCCAAGCTTTAATTCTTGTGCTCAGGAGTCTCCAGAGGGGAGGGGGAAGAGGGCATTGAAAAAACAAACTGGATTTATACTTCCATAACACTCTGATAGTAGCAATTACTTTTGTAATATTTATTGCTCTTTGACAACATAAATATTCCAGTGAGACAGTTTTCTAATAATGTGATCAAGCCACTGGTACGTGAAATGGACGAGAAATCGCAGATGCATCAGTCAGTGATCAATGGAGTCTTTGACAATGGGGTATGTCATTTCATCAACTTCTTCATTCTCAGAATGAAGGCATTTCTCATATATTGTATACTCTTCGCATTGCGGGCCTTAAATACGCCTTATGTTTTAGTTAATGGGAATCGAAGTTCCCGAAAAATATGGTGGACCAGGATCGTCGTTTTTCGATTCTATTCTTGTCATTGAAGAACTAGCCAAGGTTCGGTATTCATACTATTTCTATCATACAAATATGCACGCGTAAGAGGAAGGCAAACTGAGCTGTAGCAGCAGGTAAAGGACACGCTGCACCTTCGTACACTGTGGTGTCGTTCTTTCAAAAACTACCCCAAAATATTATAGAAGAGGATGGTAGATATCTTCAAAGGGCCGACAATCGCGCGTTTTTGGTAATCGAATATTTTTATTAGGGTGTCCCAGAAGTTTCGAAAAAATTCAAAAAGGGTTTGTTCAGCACAAAACTTCTACGGAAGAAACGCAGGATCAGTAATCTATATAGTGGCCCTCCTTAGCCACGACCCCTCTCCATGGATTAGACAGAGCGCTGACGCTCTCTCCCAGAAGGAAGAGGAGCGTGACGCGATCACTTCACCTACTGCACACCTGGCCTCTTGATGGTCGTTGGAATTTTTCTTCTGCTTTAAGCTTATAGCCTTCTGGAAACATGGTGA
>KZ349537.1:0-12528 GCA_002352805.1 Teladorsagia circumcincta | reverse complement strand
CTGAAAACGACAGAACTTTCTGAAACACCTAATATATAGAAGCGAAACGACAGATCAAACTCAGAAATGGAGAAAGAGGTTGCAAATGAAAGAACTTTCAAAAGCAAAAGAAATATGAGTAACAAATGCCAGTCTCACCACTATTAAGCTCTATCAGCTACATTCTGACAAACGGAGTTACGCAGGAGATGATCGTTTTTAAAAGTTTTCATTCAGCCTGCGCCCTCAAGACCTCGGTCGGAACCTTCATCGCAACCCGAATCAGGATCTCATTCAAAACCTCAATCAAGACCTCAGTCAAGACCCCACTCAGAACCTCAGTCAAGAGCTCAGTCAAGACCTTCATCGGGACCTCAGTCAACACAGGTGGAAGCAGAACAAGGAGAAGCAACCAAGTACGCGAAAGTGTCGCAGTATGAAACCGTACGACCGTATCCAGCATTTTGGCAAAGATTCATTCGTATTATGCCCTGGAATGTTACAGAAGGCGATGCGGTGAGTTCAATATAAACTACAAATAGTTACTTTGCTATGTGACCTGATTATATTCCTTCGCTGCCAGTTTCCTACTGTAATGTCCAATCACACATCTGTTACTCTTCCGAGACCGAGCTGAAACTGTATAGACGGGTCTCAAGCATGACGTTTTGCAAACGAGCACTAGCACTGTTTCCTCGAGTAATCAGTGAAAAACAGTGACAAACTGGTACGATTGACCCAAAAATCTAACCAGAGTGGCGAACGCGAAATAGCAGGAATATACTGATTGTGAGAAGAGTATACTCAAACTTTCTCTGGAGCTGCACCATTGTTTCAAAAACGTTTCGATGGTCTACAATACTACATGTTGTGTAGCACAAAGGGCATCAAATTTTACAAAAGAATTCCACGAGATCACAAAACTCCAAATTTTCCAAAAATCCCAAAAAACAACTCAATTTGGAATCAGTGGTGTATGACACCTTCGTCAGGCATTAATTTGCCTGAGCCAGGTATCAACTCCCCTCGCGGGAGTGCGAATTCAAACTCGTTCTACTCCAGCGGCGTTACTACCGTATGGGAGCTCTATACACGGGGCGCCAAAATTATGGCGACAGCGAGTTTCTGTGCCTAATATTTGTCTTGGTGACAACTGTAACCTTCGAATCTCCAACTTTTCTATCTCAGGTTGTTCCTAATGTCTTGATGCTTTCAACCACTACCCATTAGAGCTTCTTTGTTACCTTGACTGACACTAGATGCACCGTGTCAGAGCCCCTCGTCGGTTTAATTTGCGAGTTGGCATACCGTGATGTGGCTGCTTCAGTAATTTTGAGAACGCTGTGATATTTGGCCTCAATGAGAGGAGGACATTGTGCTCTACCACATCATGCCCACAAAGAAAGAAAGGGGAAAGAATAAATCGGTAAAAAAGTATGCTCAACCGCGCGCACTCGCGGTTACCTTAATTTTGCCCCACCCTGCATACGCGGTGATTGATTGAATAGCGGAGAGAGCGTCATGTTGAAGAGGGCACAGCGATGGGAGTCTCATCAATGCCGAGATCAAGGCCCATTTCTCGTGTTCTGAGCCGTTTTTCATGGTTCCGCTTCCTTTCTGGTACTACTTACCATCCCTGCAGTAATTTGGAATGGGTTGAGTTTTCATCGTAAAATTCTGCCTTTAAGGAGATTATTTGAGACTTCCTAAGCAAACTGCCATCCGCAGATTTGAAGAACGTCGTCGGATCTTCCGGAAGAGGCTTCCAAAGGATGATGCAGAGCTGATGCAGAGCCAATTTTGTCGAATTCATCACATCAGCGAGTAGGTCAGCACTTGCGGTTCGATATAGATGGATTAGAGTGTGCAATCGATTCTGTAAGCTGAAGCTTGCATGGAACTTCACATTTTCAGGGATCCTTCTGAGAATTACTCAAAAAGCGTAGGACGGGTCTATCACCATTTTGCGTGCCACCTTGATGGTTCCCGAATCCTTCTCAAGGTCCTGATTGATTAGTGATCGTTACTGCATTTTGGTTTCTCAGAATAGCGGCAGCCTATTCTAGGCGACCCGAAATCGCTGTCGCTATAATTTTGGCGCACCATGTAGTTGGCTGAGGCAAACCATGTACATGCTTGACGAAGGTGTCACGTACCGAAATATTGCGGAAAATTTCAGAGGAATCCTTTTTAAATCGTTTTCACAATTTCGGAATATTTGGAGCTTTCGTGACATTTTGTAATACTTTTGGAATGCAATTTTCTGCCTCTTTGTGTGAGACAACATTCAAGCCCTGTTGAGACTCCGGGACAGCACTATACTAACAATAAGAGGTTTACAATTCTGTTAATTTCGGCATGCCCGTATGAAGAAAAAAATAGTACACATGCCACGCACGGCGCACATACACATAGTGGCAGCTACCGTAACCGTATCAGTTACAAGACCATTACTTGAAGTATTTAGATCCTCTTCCTTTAATGTTGCTATATTTGCGCTTCGAAAAAAACGTCTAGAAGATAATTGCATTCAACTTCTTGGAAAGCAGCGGTAAATCAGCGGCAAGGAAGACTTCCATTAGGGTGAAGTCAGACTTGCGACTCACTAGTGGTGGGATCCAACGTTTTAAGAAAGCTTCGCCACATTCGAACAATGTCACTGGACGGTAAACACCTTTTGAAAGTGGCGGGACTTCCTTTAAACGTTGGGTCCCGCCACTATTGAGTCGCTGGCACATAGTCCGACTCGGTGGTACATAGTTCGACTCGCTGGTACATAGTTGGATTCGCTGGTGCGAAGTTTGATTCGCGGGTGCAACGTTCGATTCGCTGGCGCAACGCTCGTATCCAGCAATGCGCTAGCGAATCGCTCGATTCGCAAAGTGTGACATCGCCCTTAAGTATTTACGTATGAAGTACTGTCGTGAACATTTGAAAATGTCCGCTCCTGCCTGGTTACGGTAGCGGTCGCGATCGCGATCGCTCCATCGCTTGCCCGTCGCCGAGTGTGACGTCGCTCGCATGAATCACAGCGGCAAGCTTGCGATACATCCTGCAGAAGTATGTGCTATTTTTTTGCTCACCCTCCCCTTTCAGGTTGGGTGTATCTGCTTATGCATCCACGGTATAGAGTGCCCCAATGCCCTAAATATCACTTCTAGAATACTACTTTTACCTCTGCGACAACGCACTGCTATTTTTATAAAATGACCCCACCCCCTCCCTATGAAGAGGTCTGTGCACCCTAGGATTAGTGACTGTGCTATTGCGGTGCTTGTTGTCAAGCGATGGGTTCAGGATTTGCGAAGTATACATCCGAGAGTACTGGAAGAAGCTGCTCCCAACATACGACAGGACATACTGCAGGTTACGTCTGCTACAAGTCATTTTATAGAGACCTAGTAAAAGAAAATCTCTCAATTACAGTACTTCATCCTCGAAGATGTAACGAGACCTAGACAATGGTGGGACAAGCAGCATGAGGCTACCGGTGAGCTCCAATTGGGTTTTGAACTGGATCCAGAAGTCTCACTAACCGCTACTTTTCAGATCGGAGTGTAGACAAAGCCCAGTTGACCGACTGGCTGTGGTTTTGCTGCTTGGTGACATCAGACGTTAACTTTCTCTATTTTCAAGGAGAATTCGTTAAACATGGCGGTGGTTCGTACAAACTCCCATTTCGTTCCTATTTTCACTTCTGCCCTTGTACGGCTCAAATAAATTGTTTTGTTGGAGCAAACCGGAATCCACGTAGTTTAGCCTATTTTCTGCTAGTATATCTACTGATGGTTTATTTCATCGTGTTTCCTCTCCTACATTTGGAGATTTTTGTTGGTCAACTGTGTCAAGCAGGGGTTTGGAAAACATTTCATATGTATGGACGATTATTCACAGGTTCGTTACGCCTATACTGCGATCAGATTGCTAGGCATGAACGAGTGCGTTTTGTTGAGTCCGGCGCAACAATGCGAACATTTGTCGCGAGAGAGAGAAGGATTGTTAGGCAATTAACGGGAATCGTTTGCCCAGTTTGAGGAACGGTGAATGTG
Source organism: Teladorsagia circumcincta (assembly GCA_002352805.1). Taxonomy (NCBI): domain Eukaryota; kingdom Metazoa; phylum Nematoda; class Chromadorea; order Rhabditida; family Trichostrongylidae; genus Teladorsagia; species Teladorsagia circumcincta. The sequence continues at coordinate 8,500 of KZ349537.1, read as the reverse complement.
CAGATATAGCGAGATAGCGCGCGCGTGATTAAGGGCAGGCAGGAAACTGAAATGAATTGCAACACAACTTCATTACGCGGCGATCCACAGTGCGTGCGTTGCCGCGCCGTAAATCTAAAGGAGCACGCCTTAGGGAGACTTCTAGTCCTACTGCGGCCACTAATAAAGAATGTTAAGTCTGTGAAAAGTATCATCAGAGCAAAGAATCCGGCAAGAAGAAGAAGCTACGAAGTCGAACCAGGGTCCTCAAACAGATGCCATATTTGTGACTAGAAACCTCTGTAGGGTGAAACCTTGAAAAAGATAACATTTTGATCCAGTTGGTCCCCTCGTTGAATGCTATAGTGCCAGACTTAAAGGCAGTGATCACGATTGTTGAAGGGTGGTGCGGTTCCGATTTAGGACCACCTCTTAACGCCCTTTCACCAATGGCGTCAATGACGTCATCAGACATGCAGCACTCTACAACCATCGCTGTCGCTGCGCTTCACATGTACGATAGCGCTCAAAAGTCTTCAGCCAAATGCCTTTTCGGCAGTTACTCTTTTTCTGCTGAATGAAATTAGTTCAAATTCTGATATGTCTAGGGGCAAGCCTTCTCCACTAAACTAGTACAATGGCGTTGGATGGGAGGCAGAGTAAAGAATGAAAAATCCTTTCATCAGACTTAATTCCAAGAAAATTTCAAATTATTGCAAGTAGCTTGTGATACAGCGAAATAATCGACTGAATGATGAAAAACATCCAGCATATTCAGTGATTCGCTATTAGCCTTCTCTTGTGACAGAAAACTCAATAGGGCCTAGGTGTGGAACCAGCCAATGAATGCATTATGTATTGGGACACACTTCTCAATTTTTCTTCAAATTTAACCAGCTCGCCCAGATTCCTAGCTCTTATCGCCATAACTTTCCCTTCTATTCTCTGTAGTGTTTCGATGGCGTTCGGGTTATGCAACTGAAGTTGTACCTCCGTTTGAGGCGCGCCATGCTGTCGAGAGGGCTCTTGCGCGGTTGAAGTGCGATGCTTTGTGTCACTCTATTGCTAGAAGACGAAGTGATTCCCGTGCAGTTGTCATACGACTCATTGCACAACGCCTTCTGGAATCTACCTCTACATATCAGCCTTCACTACTCAAATTCCATGCTATAGTTCCATCTCTTTTACGGACACCACAACTAAGCCATTGCCTCGTTGCACGCCCAGCAGCTGCTACTTCGGATCGGAGCCTTCTCCGGCGCCAGAATGCGTTGTACTGTGATCTCGAAACACCACTTACTTTCGTAGCTCCACATGACGTTGGAACCGTGTGGGGATCTCCACTTCAGGCGCGCGTAGACCTATTCTATTCTCTATCACTTCCTCGTCACACAGCTTCACAGGATTCGAGAAGTGATGAAGGCTGACGTATAGAGATAGTTTCTAGAAGGCGTTGTGTATTCAGTCGTACAGCACTTGCACCGTATTGACTTCGTCTTTTAGCAATATAGCGATTTAAAGCATCGCACCTCAACAGCACATGAACGCTCTCGATGGCATGGCGCGCCTCAAACGGAAGGACAACTTCAGCTGCACATCCCGAGCGTCATCATGACACTAAAGAGAATAGAAGTGAAAGTTTTGGCAATAAACGAGCGAGGGATATGGGCGACAACTCGTTAAATTTGAACAAAATTGTGAAAGATGTCCCAGTACATAATGCATTCATTGACTGGTTCCACACCTAGGCCCTATCGAGATTTCAGCCACTCCAGAAGGCTAGTAGCGAATCACTGATTATGGTCGATGTTTTTTATCATGCGATTCATTGTTTCGCTGTATCACAAGCTTTTTGCAATAATTTGAAATTTACTTGGAATTTAGTATACTCGAGAATTTCTTATGCGAAGATTTTTCATTCTTAACTCTTCCTCCCATCCAACGCTAATGTACTAGTTTAGTGGGGGAGGCCTGCCCACTAAACATTTCAAAATTTGAACTGATTTCATTCAGCAGAAAAAAGTTACGGCCGAAAAAGCATTTAGCCGGAGACTTTTGAGCGCTACAGTATATCTCTTACATTTCATTGTCCTGAACTATATTTTTAATATTGAATTTTCAATACTTGTATCAATTCTAGGGCTTGGAATGGCGATATTTCTCCTTGGCTGCTTTCGTAGTATGTTTTTTGTACAGCGCTCATATCTGTACTTCGTGCACATGTGGAACATTATAGCCAGCCCCCGATCCGTCATTTCCTGTCAACAAATTGAATTCAAGCGTGAGCTTTGATATCTTTTCTCATTCTTGCGCTCTACAATAGCTCATGGAAAAACGAGTGTTATCGGAAAGCACGGCGCATTCGTAGCAAACTTCCACACGCCAACTGTAACTGAGCAACAACGAGAAACTGCTCGCAGCAAAAGTGAATATCACCGAAAGTATGTAGACAACCTTTTGATGCACTGGTTCCGGGACCAGTTTTCGCAGTTTATTTGTCATCTGAGGCCTGAAGCATCACTGTTGAGCCCCCTTTTACGACTTCCAGCGTGATGCCATATGGGTGGGAGTTCTACATATTTTACTAGGCGCCGCTTGCGGCTGGTACCTTTCACGAGGGATACATGAGAAATGAAAAGGCACAGTCCAAGGTGTCAGGGCGAACAAGCGGTCTTCTTGACTGGGCTTTTCTTTGGGTACCCAACAATCTCTTTAGTCCCTTCAGACAAATCGCGCAACCGGGACATTTTTACGGCAAACCTAGGTACAGACAACAGCACTGCTTAAAAATCTGCAAGTATGAGGGTAACGCCTCTTAATAGTTCAGCACTGATCTATCCCTACCAGTAGCATTCGTATTCATCATCAATTGCACATTCATTTGAAAGTTCACTTGTAATGCGAGAGATTGTCTGGTTGTTAGTATTAACACAACTCAAAAGTCCTTTAGTATTTATTTTTTAGTTGCAAACTCGCATCTCTACTGCACATCGATAGTGGACGACAAGGATTGTAGAGCTAAGGAGAACCGTACATATTTCTATGGTTCCAAATGTATTGACGATACGACTAATGTAACAAGAATAATGCCGGCAGCAGAACAGTATTTCAGGTTTGCAAAATTTCAGTTGAAGCGACTATTTAGAAACACCCAATCCTCGTTGAATTACTGCAGCTAGGGGATTGAAAAAAAGGCATACAAAGTTTCTGGATTCGCTATGCTGACCTCTCCCTTGCCCTGTACAACTTGCCTTGTCACCTGACCCATTATGGGGATCGTTGAATTGTCAATCTTCAATACATACATTGTAAAAAAAAATGCCGCGAGAGCCACGTGTCGAGAAAATTTGGGTGCTAGTGAGACCCCCCCCCCCTCCATCAGCTCAGCTCCTACAACTCACTCCGTCTCTAGGTCCTACTTACAATGAAAATTGCAAAAAAAAAATCCGACGGCGGCTCTCCCGCCGGCTGCATAAAATTTCTGTGGAATACTCAAACTTCAACGAAATTCCAGAGAAATTCCTCAGAAACTCTCATGAATTTTCTCGAAAATCCATTCATCCTAACGGAACCCTTCCCCCTACGAAGATGCGCTGCCAATTCTACCCGATATAACACCTTTGCACTAGAATGCCAAGTAAGATTCTCGACAAATTCTTGACTCGATTCATTTTAGATCACACACGGCTACTCCCAAATGGTTTGACACTGAAGTGAGTTTACTCACGATTTCTGGAAACTTCAGGAGGAGCTAATTCTTTTTTGTTTAGCGAGCAATATTCCTGCTCTTCTCCTATATAGCACTGATCGTGCTGTTTCATAGAGGTGTGACACCAATTCGATTGGTGCTTTCCTGGTCGTGTACGTTGTCACGCTTATCATTTTGTCCCATTCTAATCAGCTAAAATTAAACCAATCCCAGCAGGGTTTTTACCTTCGACACTAATGGTGTAAAATGATGCGCTAGTCCTAGTCAAGAAATTAAAAAGTGTGACCCGTCTCCGACGATGCCCCTCACCTCCCTTTTTAACAGCTCTCCAAGGTAAGTTTTTTTTGTTCAGTCACACTTCTTATGTTCCTGACCAGGACTAGCGCATCGTTTCACACCATTAGTGTTGAAGGTAAGAACTACGCTGGGACTATTGCTCTAAAGGAGGACTCACGAGGTCAAAGAAGGGGAGAATTACCCAAAAGGAGGACAAGCGGACTCGCTAAGGGTGCCGACCGACACGCAATTTGCAACAAACTATATGCCCCCGCGATCTAGCATGGCTCTCCCCGCGGCGCTCAGCACGACTCGGTGCCCACCGACTGGCTAACCACTCGCCGCAGGTCTCCAGCCGTTCAGCAGAAAGAGTGTTAGCGTTGAGGAGGGCAGCACCGATGAGGGTCGCACCAACACATTGGAACTCAATGGGTAAAGAAGGGATCCCATGACACTCGTTCTGGGCCGTTTCAGCCCTGTGAAAACCTGAGGCGCCTATCCGTCACGTTGTCGTCAGTGTGCTAAACATTTTCCTCCCGGGTCTCTTCCAGGGAAGGAGAAGCCTTATTTAGGGTGTTTCCCAGTGCTTTCCATCAGTGGAGTCAACAAGCGCAGTTTCTTTCATAGGAACTACTCTAGCATATTCTTGGTAGTGCAAAATGTGTTAGTATAACCAAATATTGAAAAACTTCAACCAATGCGCGGAAGGAATAGCATCACGAAATAAGCAACAACCTGACCAGCGTGGCCGCATACACAGGGTTACGACTCCCCGCCTCTCCGCTACAATATGATTCGGTTCTGCAGGAATCATCTTATCTATGGCTTCAAGCGCGATTGATCTATTTGACTTCTATTCAGACGGTTTCGTGATCTTGGCATTTATAATGTCACTGCTTCAATTCTCTTCCATTGCAAGCCTACCGACCGTGTGGGAAATATTGATGAGGCTTTCGACGCCAGACTCACTCTTCAAACTAGAGGTAATTCATATGTTTCACCCTAAACCTTGGAATAACTTAATCATACTTGCTTTGCAGACGTACATGCAAGCCTTGTACTATGGGATTCTCACTACCGGTGTTGGTCTCACAGGAGTCCTCTGCTCTTCATCGTTCCGCCATCAACAGGGAGACAGTTATCGGGTACATCTGATTATGTAGTTAGTCAGTGTATCTAACCAGTCCAACTAGAGAGTACCTGTTAGTACTCGTTGGAAAGACATGAAATTATGGTGGTACTCATCGTCGGGTTGTCCTCGAACTGATGAGTTACACTAGTAATTGCAAAGAAATTGAAGTAACTGTTAGTGAAATAAAATTAGTCGAATAGAGGGAGACTGCATGAAGAGTCAGAGTCGTAGCCTTAAAGCAACAGTCCCAGATCGAATCCAAGGGGTGAAGTGGTGGGTAATGAAGTTGTAGGAGGGGAGGTGAAGGACCGAGTTCAAATAGTCCCCGTGGTCCCAAAACGACCGCAAAGGCCTCCGCAGCCACTCAAGTGCTCTCCATGACTAGCAAATGGGTGGCGCGTGCATTATCGGCACGCCCCGCCTCCTTCGACAGTGATCGCCTCCGTTCTAGCGACGTTTCAAGGTGAGTTTTTTGGTCAGCCTCTCTTCATGGTGCTTGTCCGGGACTAGCGCATCGTCCCACACCATTAGCATCGAATTGTCAGAAGCCCTCCTGATACTGTTGCTTCAAGACAACAGTCTCAGCAAGGTTGAAGGGAGCGTGGCAGACAAAGTCGCACCCCCTCTCGCCAGGTGCGGAGATTCGTCCACAATCACGATTTGCATCGTGAGTCGACTTCAAATAGTCCCTGTGGCTCCAAAACGATCGCAAATGCCTCCTAGGCCAATCTCGCGATCTCCACGGCTGGCAAGAAGTGGAGCGACCTTCAGTCGCCACGCCCACTTTGACCCTGTTGGGACTGTTGCTTTAACCCCTTGAGGATATACAGGGGTGGCCAAAAAAAAGAGACACTTCACTCCTCGGTCAAAACGGCATTAACCACACCCTGCTAAATTCAAATCACATGCTCCCGAAGGGAAATTAAAGAGCACATCCCATTCCATCAGTGAACATCATTATACCTTTTTGCACCCATAACATCAGAGAAATTAGCGTTGGGAACGTTGCGCACGGTTCGAGCTCAACGTAGTCCTCGACGGATCTCAGACCATTACGACGCTATCTGCAACGCTGGTTGTAAGGGGTCTGGCAGATCAAGAGCTAGTGTCTGTAGGAAGCTATCCACGAATTAAGCGATCGAAGAAATTATGTAACTGTTTCACGCTGGAGCAATTCCTGAAGGCCTCGTTGAGGTCGACGACAGCTACAGATGACGTCATATTCTGGAGAAGACGGGGTAAGCGAACGCGGGCTTGCGTCTGCATTTGGAGGGACATTCCAGGAATATTTTATCGAAAGATTTCCATAAACCTGTGCGAGTTAGAGCATGCTGATACGTGGCATTGGCAAAGTGTCTCTTTTTTTTGGCCACCTCTGTAGATTCAATACACAAAAAAGTACAAGGAGTCAAGAAGAGTGCGAGCCCATAGTTCCTGAGCCGCACCCTTTTCCAATTGACTCCCAGAGCGAGAAATTATGTTGAAAGGAGTGTGTAGCGAGATTGTACATGTACCAGGGAAATCAGTGGTCAGGGGTCAAAGGAAGCGAGATGTGGCCATTTCGCGGCTTGTGCGCTAGTTGCAGCATGCTTAGTTTGCCACTCCATTCTGAGCTCCACCCCCGCCTGAACCCCGCTTACCAGTGCACGCCTACCCTAACTCTCGGATATGGACTGTATTTCGCTCCGAGCGGCCGTATCGTATAACTTTCGCGTGGAAAGCGTTATCACAAAGCATGGTGTTTGTTGCCTTGATGATAGGCATCAGGTCAGCACGTGCAAACGACTCCTTACTACGTTGCTAGACCGTCCTTCATCGGTGGTCAACGGGCAAGCAGAGAGGTCTTATTTTGCGTGTGCTAGACGGATTTCTCTGCTTTTTTCGTTACTGGCCTATTAATCAGCATTCCCCATTTCCACTGTAGATCCAATAGTCAAATCAGGTCCAATATCAAAGTCTATTTAATAGCAAACTTCAACGCTACCAACTATTACATATACATTCTAATAAGAAGGTGAGCCAGAAACTAGGGAGAAACGAAAAAAGGGGAAGAATGAAAAAAGTATGGAGAAAAGCAATACGTTGCCAGCGCGATGGGAAGGTTCATAGATGAGTTTGTGTGGGTGCTGACGAGACAGATAGGTCACGTAGCAAGATATATAGGTCCTGAGGCGACATTCCATAAAATGTCGCGAATGTGACATTCGTGCATCGCCGGGTATGCACGTGAGAAAGGCAGCTATGTCACATGTGTGACATGCGCCGAAATCAGTTCGAGCGTCATTGTGCTAATGTAATTGAAGAAAATCTCTAACTTGAAAAAAGCGCTTAGCTGTACTAAGTTGACTTGTGAGCATAATATGCCCCTTGAAGACGGACATCCACTAATCAACGGTATTTCAGTTGACTTGTGCCATTGCGATCAATAATGTGTTCGTGAACTTCTTCAGTTGTTATACGGCGTTGTGTATTGCCAGCGTGTTTGAGAGTACACCTCGGTTTGGGTCCAGCTACCAACCAAGAAAGTCGGGTGAGTCAATGGATTTTTATCTTTAAATATCTACTGAGCTGAGCGCTACCTATTCTCAACCACTCCACCTTTAACGGTATACTGTGCCACATTTGTGCATCCAACAAGGGGGCAACGAAAACAAATCCGCTGATGGAAAACCCTCTGGAAGTTCCTGAACTTGCTCTGCCCATAAAACCATCTATCCATAAAATAAGGACAAGCCTGAGGGTGAATATTCGAGTGCATCTCCCCTTAATCCCTCATCTCGCATTCCATAATGGGCTGTGGAAAATACCGTTCCCTTTTGAAAGCTACGTATGCCATGTCATGAGGACGACTATCAAAGGAGGAACGGTCAACAGAATCGTCCGATCGTTGCGTCGTCCAGTGCGACCATGCGCGCGGCATCGCGACGCAGCAATTTTTCGATGGGCGCGGGATTTTTGAATTTGACGTTTGCAAGACGCGGATATTGAATTTCACCTCACCTGCTCTGGCTCTTTCATGGAACATAGCGTGAACGAATTGGCTTGAGAAGTATTATCGCATTATTATTGGACTCCGCGCATTAATTGAAGTTGATTGATGAAGGGACTGGCTGGCTTGGCGTCCTTTATCATTCAAATTGGAATGACGCACACAGAAACTTGTCCACTGCAGGTGCGACGTCGGGCCAGGACCAGTAGCGTTTGGCAAGGCACTTTTTGCGGCAGTTATTCTGAGCATTGCACAAGTTGACGTGGAAGAAATATTGGGCGCCAAGACGAGAGGTCAGACATAGGGAGAAAGGGCGGAGATGAACAAAATGCATACCCCGCACACGAAGTCAGTTTCATGGGCAAAAATGGAGCCTTTTCAGCCGACTAAGACCTTTGCACCCTTGCTTGCAATT
>KZ349530.1:0-13186 GCA_002352805.1 Teladorsagia circumcincta | reverse complement strand
GCACGACCCATGGTGCTCTGGGAGGACTGACGGACCCCTGCAATTTCGAAAGGCACGACCAATAGAGTTCTGGGTGGACTGACCTCCCACTGCAATTTACGGATAATGGCTCACGGGTTGTCTTCAAGAAGCTCTTGGAGCGTCCAAATTCTACAGTAATCCGGCGCATGGTTGGTTTTAAAGGCTGTAATCGCCCCGGTGCAGCTGCCGAACCGCTTCCGACAAATATTATCTATTAATCTATTAATGTGTGTGGTCCTTCAGCTCAATGAATAAACCATTAGGCTTGTGCTGCGTCGTTGGTGGCGTCTTGGGTGCCGCAGAAGAATCTAGCAGAGTAGAGAGTAACGAACATGAGTTGGAATGGACGGCGTCATTCCTCTAGAAACGAGCACTGAAGGCCAAAATTCGTAATATGAAAGAATACTAAGGTCGCCAAATAGCCCCTTGCTGGGAACATCATACACATTTTTAGGGAAATATGACACGGGTATGAAGAAATCGGCACTTATGACTCATCCTAATATTAACACACGTCTAAGAGCCAATGGCATATCCCTTTGCTGGATTTACAGAAGGGCTTCAAAGATTGAAAAGTTCAGCAGAGGGCCATGGTATCCATCTCGATAAGAGAGGTTTTTTTGCGAGTAAACCGCTCAGAACTTCACCTCCCTTGAGCACTGGAGCTTCTCAGGTCTGCTGTGAGCAAAGGTAAATACTGGTTCTCGAACAACGAAGGAGCTCAAGGAAGTATCCGCTTCACGAAATTCGAGACAACACGGTTCAAGATGGCGCAGCTCGATATCTTGGATGCTGCAATTAGTTCAGGAGTCGTATCATATCCACCGTACAAAGCCTATCAGTCTCCTACCGAATGGTACCTGTCTCGCTACTCAGCAGCCACCTTGTCGATAAGAAATAATATCCAGAAAAGAACCCAACATCAACATGACTGCCCTTCTCGACTTGAAATAGCCGACCTTCTCAGAACACTACATCCACTTGTCGGTCATCCGTTGGCAACAAGTTACTGATAGATAATAGTTCCTGTTCAAACAATGTATACATATACGCGGAGAAGTTCGGAACTGGCACGAATTTTCGGGACATACTTCTACAAGCGCACTGTTATTGGTAACTGGAAATAAGGGAGGGGGACCAATGACAGGAAGTGCCCGATCATGATGTCAGAAAATCTAACTTAGCTGACCAACTAAACCCTTCGCCGCTATTTGGAAGCGGATGCGTTCGGAGGGAGAAACAGAGCTTCCCATATAGCTTGCTCCTCGATTCCTATCTTTATTCCTAAATATGCATCCCATGGACGCGGAGACTTTATTTCGCGTAAAATGCATGGCACGCCCTGGCAAATGCACGTTCGCTCAGAATTGCTCTGAACCCTTTCCCTTTCTAATAACAAACCGATCGTTACGGATTGCTTTCAACTCTGTGATAATTACCAATTACTAACCATTGTCGATGCTTTCGTCTTCTGTTCTCTTCTTCGATTTGTAGTATTCAACCTAAAATCATAAGGAATTTCAAGTCCTAACACAGCTGCTACTTCAATTCTACCTATCAAAAAAAAAACTACTGCATAAAAGAACAATTACTTAGAGACCTCTGACAAGTGGCAAGTATTCCTGTTAGTTGAGATTTTTTCTGCCGTATCTTACGCTTTGGAAGTAATATTCGCTAGAATCTGATCCACAGCGGAACGACTGGGAAGAAAGAGACTAAATATAGAATCGCCAACCATTCTTCACTAAAAAGGGTTTCTTTTTCGGCGGCCAGAAGAGCGTCACGAAGTGAAAATGAGGAGACCATCAGGCTTGCAGCAAAGTTCGAAAGATTTTTTCACAACATGCCATATCAGGAGAACTTAAGCATTTCGGAATCCTCTCACACTCCCGTTACGAGCACGCGCAACTCTGAGCCCCACGGATTGTTCAACCTAGTGGATACAACACTGCACGTTGGCAAACGCCGCCGGCCTGGGTACGCACCGCTATTGCACTAGGTCACACTTTTTGTCGTTTACGCATCAGCAAAAAGAAGCGCAGAAAAATGAAAATCACTCATAAAAGACATTGCATTTAAAAAGACAACATAAGTATACCTCCTCCTTTATTAAGTCGATGTCATATTTGGAAAATTCCTCAGCATCAAGTTCACCAAAGCCTTCATCGTTCACACCATCGGCAGAGCTCACCATTAGTTCATTCCCAGCAGCAGCACTGCTTTTTGAGATCAATTACCAGCGATTGTCAGCTTAATTGAAGACTCAATACATCCTCGCCATAATTAACTATGTTTCATATATGAAAAGCTTGGATAGACCCGATAATTATCCCAATACATGTACAATTTTGAACAAGCTTTATCTAAAGACCTAGAACTAAGCTAAAGACCACAGAGTGGATAAAAAACATAAAGAGCTATGGCAGATCTCATTTACACATGACTACCAGAGTTATCACGTGAACGACAATCCTCGACCACAAACGAGGTAAGCACACAACAAATGAAAAGAGCCAGTTCATGGACCAAATGCATAATGTCGTAGCTTTGCGATCTCTATACAACCTGGTCAACCGCAGCGACAATTGAAGGAAACTTTCTTGTATGAAACAAATGAAGCGTACATCTCTGCCAAATGGGAAACAAATGAAATAAAAAGATGAGGGAGTGAAAATGAGCATACTCTCATGAGAACACGTCAGCTGGTCATGCGGTTGACTCGTTTACATTGCTCACACACTGAATATGCACCAGGTCCATTTCAGCAGAACGACTAGCACAACATAGCGATCACTAACAATAATGCTTTCAGCACCACTCTATAGATACAGGGATTGCGTTTAAGATGTTATTAATGAAAGATTCATATCATGCTCATATCAGGCACTGAGAATGGAGCTAGATATTAAATAGGCAAAGATAGCCCTACGAAACTCCACTATTTCATCTCGAAAACGCATCTTCCAATGAGATACGCTGAACATCTACTAGATCAAGATTAGCAACGTTATAAAGAAATCACAAGAGGAACAAACAACAGGCGACAGCCCGAACAAAAACATGTGTTCCCCAATTCGAATGAAGATATACATCTTTTCTTTCCTGTCAAGCTGTCGCTTAATGAAATCTAATATTAGGTGAACATCTTAGCCTAGTGCTCTCAGTTGATACACCTAATAAATGCTCTTGGAATTGTCAAAGTGATCCTCTTAAGCCTGCATATGACATAAAAAATGTGAAATACAGGCGAAATCTTGAACAACCTTATATGGCTGAGCCCATCGCACAGCTGACGGTCGGCTCACAGTAGACCAACATGTACGCTATGGCGACGGAGAATCCGTTCGCAAAAAAGTCGAAGAGAACTGCTCCAAACTTCGCAGAAGGAAGGCCGCTTTTCCCCTTAATATGGAAGATTAGAACACTGCCATAAAGAAACATCTGCAACAGCCTCTACGATGATCATGATCGTAACACCAATTCATCTGAGCAAATCAGTCTTTGTTACATTTCTCACTTTTCAAACAAAATCATTTGCCCGAATCAATTGTAATGTGAATGTAATTTTGAACTTTTTGAGCACATTGTGCAAATCACAGTACGACTCAAATGCCCCGAAATTCTCAACAAAGATGTTGCAATTTCTGAATTTTGCTACTAATTCCGTGATGGTGATGAGTTATTTTAAGAACTGCACTTTTCTTTAACTCATTTTCAGCTTGCTGTTTTGTCAAGGATGTAGTTCGACATTTTTGCAGACATCTAAGTATCCTTCTGCAATGCTTCGTGAGAGCATTCTGCAGTTTTTGTTGGAGAATGCTCGGGTGAATTAGGTGAGGCTATCCAGCTTACATGTGGCATAAACTTTGTTTCGATCTGTATCATGCTCATTAAGTGACTTGAGACTCTGTTTTGACCACTTCCTACATGACATCTCCGTCTAAAATCACCCTGGAACAAACTCGTTACATCCAAATCGCAAACTCTCCTTCGTTGAAAACCATCCACAAAGTGATGAAAAGAACTTCAAACCCATATGGAATAAGAAATATACAACAAATATAGGCTTCGAATGTTGCGGAACGAATAAAATAGCGCTTCAGCTTCTCTCCACACAAAACAGCTATAGTCACACCACAAAGATGGGCTAGAAAGCCGTCTTGAGAAAATCACATTTGGTCGGCGAAGGGTCAATTGTCATTGTGCCGATTTCAAAAGCTGTCACGAACTCACCATCTCAAATGGGCCTCGACCCCACTTGGGCCCTCACCACCAGCCTTGAAGAGATCCCTATACGACCTCCTCCCTCCTTAACCACCTTAACACCACCTTCACAATCATGGCTGTTTCTATGGCACCTCATTCTAAGACCGAGCCAAACTCCGGCTGCTTTTTTCGGCCATGTTGAACGGACAAAAAAGAGGGGCTGGAGGCACGGGGAGATACCCAGTTTGAAAACCGTGGAAGCTTCAATGGGAAGTTCGATAATGTGAACCAACCCGAAAGTGATCGGCGAATTTTTCGCATCAACGAGTGGGATTTCAGCGCTAATACATGCGCGAGCTATCCATAAATAGCGATATTTTGTCAGTAAATAATGTATATGTATTGCTATTCGTTATTTTATGACGGACACAGCTGTAGAAAAATAAACAAATGATCACTTATTATCAACGAAAAAAAACAGCACCAAGAATTTTCAAACTGTGTAAATCACCAACTTGATTGTGAGGAGGCTTTTCAACGTGCCATCCACTTTCTCGATTTCTTTCTTACTTTTGTCCAACTCCTCTTTCATCTCCCTGTGCACGCCAGCAACAGTTGCTCGAAGACCATCGAAAACTTGATCCATTTCACTGAATCAAAACAGGCAATTTATCGAGACCCTCTTTAGGCCGATGTCAGACTTTGCGAATCGAGCGATTCGCTACCGTAGACGTTAGCGAATCGGACGATTCGCAATGTCTGACATCGGCCTTAGCGACTCAATGAGGAGAAGAACTTGTCATCGACGGTAGCACTTATGGACTCACCGCATGGCTTGAGTTTCACAATGGGTCGTATGAGCCGCACCAACTTGTTGCATGCGCGCAGCAAGATGGGCACGAAACTGTTCCTTGAGATGCTGTTCTTTAGCGTGGGAATTCCAGCGCATGCGCTCCCACAGATACAAGCCTCCATATGCTGCTGCAGACACCGCAATTACCTGCAACAACAATCTATTGCTATAAAGCGCAAAAGTACATTCGAACATTTTACCACAAATATAAGGTAGCGCCAACTACTTCCAGGAAACTATTTCTGGAAGGACATTTTTGCAATCCACTCACCCGCCAACCTACAGCTCTGTACACGACTCCACCAACGATCAGCAGTCCGATGCTTCCATTAGCCAAATAGCTGGCTGAGGTCAACACCATTTGTGTCACCATTGCGTTTTCTTCGACAGCCTTTTGCATGGCCTCAACTTGCATGTCTTCATTGCTACGACCAGCATTTCTCTGCAACGTAGAACGCTAATTTCTAGTGGGCACCTAATCACCGAGATCAATCCAGCCACAAACCAATGCCAATGGTGTGAGCAAATTCGTTTGAATTGCCGTCACAGGCTGCCCCGATCTGTATGCGATGATACGGCGAATGATAGCTGATAAACCGAATGTGAAACGGAACTCTAGATCCTCGTGGAAATCCCTGAAAACATGTATGTAGATTCCCTCTTCATGCCTCAAACAAAAACTCACTTAGTCAATGCAGGTGCGTCGACACAGATGCTGAATTTGAACGGCGCTCGATATCTCCAAACTTCCTCTAGTTTATGTTGGTAAGGCTCGGCTAAGATTTGTGTCACATACTCTGAAAAGTGTTGTTACTTCAAGACTCGTCTAGACGAAAAATTCACCCGAAACAATGTTTACACGGAATTGAAACCGCGGAAGAGGAGCATCTCTACCAATTTGTTCCTATTTTCCATAGAATCCTATGACCCTTTTTGCCTAGGAAAACGTCCATTTCAGTACATGCCCCGTCCATAGTGGGTGAAGCTCTGTCTGCTACGTAACAATCTTAATCTCAATCCGGCCACATCTAGCAATTTTTCAGATAATATCAGATTTCATGCGAGAGAGAAAGACCGCCAGAGAAGCAGACAGTTGTAGAGGTAGACAGACAAACTGATACAGACAGAGACGAAAGCAGATGAAGTAAGTGAGATGGGAAGCGTCCCTCAAACTTCAAGCCACCCTTAGTTTTCTTAATAACTGAACTTAGAAAAACGTCACGTGTTTATCAAAAATCCTGTCAATAGAGAATCGCGCACTTGAAACAACTTCAATGTATTGCTCTTCCGCACAAAAGCACACAGCTGAAGCCACAAAAAGGCCTCGTTACGACTCAGTTGATCAAACATTTCAGAAACTTACGGAACATATCATTTTCGAGGTTCCAAATTCGCGACATCAATCCACCTGTGCATCTTGCTTCAAGGTCCGAGCTGACACATTTATCAGTGAAATCAGCTAACGCCTAAGTGGCACTAATTATGTTTGACGAAAACATCAAGGAGAAACAAAGATCAAAAGAATAGAGTTGCTAACTTCGGAACAACAAACTCAGAGATAAGAAACTGGCAAAAGATTACTGTGGCAAACTCACCCGTTTATATTCGATAATCCCTTCTTTTGTGTCCATAAATGGCATATTAAAACGGTCTATGATAGCTTCAAGCCTCATTATTTCTTCACTGAAATCTGCGGAAACCTGTAAAACAAACAACGATCACGAAAAGGAAAATTTAATCATGAAACTTTTTCAAGAATCATAAAGTGAGCTATCAAATACGTCACACAGAAACCCAAATCCCAGACGACTAGAAATCAAATAAAATGATACCTTCAGGTGGACTTCAGCTCTGAGACGCTCGGTTTGTTCTCGGTAAGCCCGTTCAAATTGCGCAAAATTGGTTCGGCAGTTATTAAACACAATAGTGCTATTCTGAAAGAAATTATAAATGAGGAAAACAGAGCAATCTTGAATACAAATTTATGCGAAGTATTACGAGTTATAGTATAAAACTAATAAGACTAATATGGTCACTAACTTGAAGTTCCTTTTCAAGGAATTCCTTATTGCGGTTTGCAGCCGAGTAAACAACGTCGACATTCGCTCGCATTTTCGATATTATCTCGTTTGCTCTCCGATTATGAGCTTCGAATTTCGTTCGGATGGCTGACCTAACAAATTGAGGGTGCTTGGGCTGAAGCTCCAAAGGAAAAGAAAGATTGGGAACAGGAAGTACCTTCAACACAGATTAAAAAAAAAAAACTATTAATAGCTAAAAGCACCTTGAGATGCATTGCTCGAATTGCTTCTCAAACATTTCAAATTCCATGGCTCTAACTTGATGACCATCAACTTGATAAGGAGTTTTTATCAAACCTCTCGCCTTCAGACGTGAATCAAGCACCTTAACAAAACGATTTCTCGATTCAGATACCTCTAGAAAAGAAGTAGTGTTGCAATATTGAGGTTGCCATAAGAGGTAATGCAGGAAGGGGTAAAAGTACTCAAATAGCAACAACTTTTTTTTGCATCCTCAATTAAGTAACTTACCTCTCGTGAAGAAACAAAGAAGATCCTGTCCTTCACATCACGATCAGTGGCCACTTCCAACTCATTTACAAGGAATTGACGAAACCGCGTCAAATGTTGCTGTTTTACCTAGAAATTAAAAACTACATCGGAAACTTCAAACTATGAGAATAGCAAAAACAAACATCATCAACGTGTTCAGACTCTGCTGCACTTGCATCCCAACGATTATTCAGGATGAATACGTTCGGTTTGCTCAGCTTCTTTGCGACGCGGTAAAAGAAACTTTTTTCCTAAAAAAAGCTAAGAAGTTATTTGGATAAAAATAGATATATCAGCTGCTATTGCAGTTTGAAATGCAATCATATGAAAGCAGGGAAGTTTTCCAACACATACCGCTTGCGTGAGCGTGGACTCCGCATTCAACACAAGCACAAATACATCGGCATCTAAGCAGTGCTTGTCGATCCAACTGTCGAACTCTGGTGAAAGATCAACGCCAGGACTGAAATGCAAAACTTTTGTCCACTGTATAGTCCTCAACGGACTTGCATTACCAAACCTTTGATAAAGATAAAGCTACACGTTAGCGGACGAATCTAATATTACATTTCCGAAACAGGTAACCCAAGGATTAGCCACAACGTCCACAAAACACATTTCTGCCCACCCTCGGTTCTTCCGTTCCCCGCCCATAGGCCCCGTTCATGGATTGCGATTAATGCGATTTGGCTATTGAGCGATTCAGCGAATATCTAGAGGTCATGCATACATATTGGAAAAAAAAGTATGCGTACGACCCATTTGCCAACATCTTAAGTAAATGACACAGACATACTCATTCATTTTGCTTTGAACTATTTTTATTCTTAAGATTTTCGCCTTCCAATTTATTATTTCTAGGCTGCCGCCAAAGAAAGACAAGGTCTAAGTGAGAAGATTTAAGAACAGCCCGCACATAAGTAGCGGATCTCCGCATATGTAATGCTCAGCCAAGTGATCCTTTCACTGGAGTTCCAAGAACCAAACCACCAACTTTTTCATGAGCGGTACATCTGTCACAAATGTTGACGACAGGAACGATTACACATATTTCTCGATGCGCCTTCACTAGGAACACTTTTTTTGGCCTTTACCACCTGTGGTCTTAACATTCCGCTTTACTACTGCATGACATCCTATCGATGGTTTTGTCCCTATTCTCTAATTCGAGCAACTTAAGCCAATTTTTTCATTGCGTCGCCTGATCCGCTCAAAGGCGCACTTTCCAAGTGTTCCCTTGTTTCCGCCCGAACTTCCTCGACCGTCCATAGAGCGTGGTTTTCGTAAGTTTTTCTTTCTTACGGAAAATTAAATGTGAAATAGAACATGAATCTTGTTGCTTGGAGATTCTTACGTTCTTTCTAGCGATCAAAACTGACATATTCATGTTGGAGAAGATGCAAAAAATTTTCGTGAGTGATTCCTGTAACTACAATAATGAAGAAAAAGATAGCCCACCTATCCAAGATAACCACATCATTTTGGAGTAGACGGTTCTCTCCTTCACCGTGACCTTTGGGATAGAACACGCGAAGCAGTGAATCTTGGCCCATAGCTGGTAAATCGGAATTGTCGCTGCTCAAAGCATGACCAATTTTACTTAGCTGACTGATGGGTATGCGATTAGGGTCGTCTTCGTGCAGAAGATAACCGGTATCTTCATCACAGCCTTGTACCTGAATGAGTTGTATGTTTCGATTAAAACGGATTAAGGCTTTGGTTTTGCACTGACTGCCGCAGCAATTTTCAATAGCGAAATTGATTTCAAAAGTGACAGGATTCGAGTGGAACTTTATATGCCAAGGAGATGCAATTTCACCGAAGTGTTCACTTCCAGCAGACAACTCTGAGGAGCTACCTGCATCATAAGAAAAGTGGTCGTATTAGCTTCTCTTTGGTAACGTACAATAAATTGTAGAGAAATCCCTTCAAGGCCAAACAAAGTTAAGATAAGCAGCTTCGAGAAACCAGCCAAGGAGTAATATTTCTATCACTTCGTTGAACCAATCCCAATCAAGGCATAAGGGGATGTGGGTCGTTAGGAAAGATTTTTCGTTTTTTTGCAGAGCGGAACTTTTTGCTGCGGGAGCCCAGGTCTAGCTCTGATCAAGAATGGACTTGGGGCTTCCGCAGTGACAAAACTTGGCGCTGCGAAAAGCGGAAAATTTGCTCTGCCGTTTACGGACTAATTTACCTCTTCTTGAAACCGCCTCAACTTGCGTGATGCACTTTCTCAGAGCGACTTTTGTTGAAAGACAAAGAAAATTTAAGGGGATTTTTTGTTCCCCTGGTCTGGGGGAAGATACGGCCCCGAAATTGTCCTATGCTCTAGCCAATCCCGGCAAGACTACCGAGGAAAGCTCAAGTAATTCGTAAGCCGCTTGCTTTCCTAACGACCCATATATCCAGGTATGAGGTGGCATACTAGGTTCTCTTCATAACAGTTGCCTATTGTACTTAAGAAGCAGCGGTTCAATATCTAAAAAGCTTAATACGAATGGTTAAATACGGCAATTCCCCAGAACTTCGATAACCAATACATCGACAGAGCACGTCATACGCAGTCCCAACCAACGTTTAACGTGACTGCTACGTGGTTCTAAACATATGCGTTGATGGATGTTGGAATGATTCACCTGTAAGAAGCAGCATGTTGTATGGCCCATTCCTTGTGGAAGAATTTTGGCATGAAGCATCGCGTTGATCGTGGTACTTTTACCATTGCTTGTTCTGAAGATATCCCAAATACCTTTTCCGAATAAGAGGAGTTCATCGAAGGTACAAAAAACATTGAAGATAAATCAGCTATAGCCAAAGAACACTGAAGTACGCAATCAAACTTTAACACTGAGGTTTCTTTTACCTTCCGAAGAAAACGACTTTCATATTGTCACGTCTGAACGTTTCCATGATAGTTCTGATGGAATCACGAAAAAGACCGATTTCTTCAGCTTGCTCCACAGGAACCAATGACTCTGCCGCATCTCCGGCGCCTCCAGTGCGAGCACCAATACCTTGAAAAGCTGGACAATAAGCACTTTTCTTGAGCAAGAAGGAGAGTGGATACAGTCCATAGAAAAAAAGAAAGTTCAGAAACGTTTAACAAAATTGGAGAAAGGCGATAAGAGTAGGACACAAAGAGCTTAGAAACTTCAGGCCTTGAAGTCAAAAAGCTCTTATTTACTGGGCTTTAAATTAAGCATAGAAAACGTGATGGGTATCCTGCATATGACTGTTAGCTTACAGTCATAGAGCAAGACTCATGCTGCCTCAGCTTAAAAGAAAAATACGCACAAACCTTTGTATACTTCATCCAATTCATCTACGTGTTTTCCCAAATCTGTGTAGATCTCGCCCAAAACCTTCTTTGCTTCTGAGAAGCGAAGCAGTGGCTCGGCATCGCCATTCATTCTTCGAGAGCTTTTCACTAAAATGATTCGTACACTTCAATAAGTAACTTTCACATGTTTTTGTATTGCGTGAATAAGCACCACTTGCCATAGAAGTAGCGCTGGGAAAAACACTGAAGTGAGGCAAAAAACGGCAGAATCACTTACAACTTAAATTGTGTCTGGCGTTATCGTTTGAGCCTCCATGCGTCACTCCATACATCTTGAACCCATAAAGTCAAGCAATGCTGCCTGGTAATCGAAAAGATTCGAACTTCAAGGCAACAAAAATGGAAAGCGACAAAGAGCAAAAGGAATGAATACAGCACATCGCTAACGAATCCGCTACTTAGTGCTTAAGAAGGAAGAGAAAGGGAAAGAAGGAACGTTTTTGACGATGACGAGATGACGTCCATAAGCCAGTTTCAATGCACACTGATGTCTCTAGGCGCTTTATCACATCTGTTCCTTAACCACAAAGGCTTCCAGTGAACTCAAGACACTCACCGCTGATTAAAAGAATCGTAAACACTTTAAAAAACAATTCATTTTGGAAAAAAAAGCTCACATCATTTCGGTAGACGAAGTTTGTCGCGCATGTACAAAGAT
Source organism: Teladorsagia circumcincta (assembly GCA_002352805.1). Classification (NCBI taxonomy): domain Eukaryota; kingdom Metazoa; phylum Nematoda; class Chromadorea; order Rhabditida; family Trichostrongylidae; genus Teladorsagia; species Teladorsagia circumcincta. The sequence goes on along the minus strand of KZ349530.1, from coordinate 1,535 downwards.
GCTTATGGATGAGCAAAAGAGAAGAAACTGCGAGAGACTTTCTAATACTCATAAGCTTTGGAACAAAACAGCAGCGAACGAGCTCATAAACTTGTTTACTTGAGTGTCTCGCCTCCGCCACTGCTGGCAACGGGTGTGGGCCGCTAAGACAGAAAGCGACCTTTCCGCTTTGCCCAGCGCAAACCTTTTTCGCTGTAAGAATCCCAGGTTCACTAGTGGACAGGTGTGGAGCTAGGGTCCACACAGCGAAAAAAGCATGGCGCTGCGAAAAGAGAATGTCACGTACTGTCCTAGCGACCCCACCCATGTTGCAAGTCTTGCGTTAGAATCTGCATACAGGAGCTTAATGATGGGGTTGGTTCTACACAAATTGGATGAGCATGCCTCATTTTTTTAATACGGTAGGCACGAATGTATGTAGGTAGGGACTGGTGCCCAATGAAATGAGCCCAATGAAATGACGTGACGAAACGTTATGAAGAAACTCATATATTCCAGCTGTTCACGCATATCCAGTGACTGCCCTACCCCCTGAATTGGCTAGCCCCACCTGGCTCACGAGTTGGCCCCATCTCGCGACACGGGACCGTATGCTATGATGTCGGTCAGAATCGCAGTCTGATCGACATCTATTCCATCGGATGAGGGGATATGTCCCCGGAATCGTACACTGCTTTGCAAAAGTATAAATCCACCTGGAAAATTCTTGAAAATCCGCATGAAAGCAGCTTTCTGAGAAAGCATTTGAAAGGAAAATGTGCCAAATATAAATACGATTTTGAGTGTAAACACCAGCCCCCATTTCGAAGACACGGAAATTTTTTATTTTTACTTTCCAGAAAAGAGCCACTTCGCCGATTGTGCAAAAATATAAATCCACCCCATGTTTCTCGGTTGAACTTCATTGTTGCTCGGTGGAACTGTCAGGATGTTATCGACTCCCCTTCTCTAGGTGATCACGGAAGTACTACCGCTGTCGGACTCAGAAAAAAAGGCGAAATGCTTGAAAAACTGAGGAGATTCGCCATGCAGTCAGACCGCGCGTTTTGAGCCCCGTTCATGTGGCTGTTGAGCATTTCGTCAAGAATCCTGCAGCATATGGAATCCACAAGAGAACTGAACCTTTTTCTTCGCGTTGCGATTGCGGTCGCCGTCGTGCTGTATGGAAAGCAGCCGATTCTTCCGAGGGGCGCTCAAGAATCCGAACTTCAAAAAAATTTAATTTCTTGAAAGACGTCGTCGAGCGTGTGTTAGAGGAACTCTGAGACCACTGCCCGACTGATAATGTGTAGGGCACATTTGAATAAACGAAATACTCGGCAAAATCGAACTAAATTTTCCCCAAAATCAGTGGTCGAACTGGCCGGAGCGAGGTATTTGGTCGCACAGTACCTTTTTCTGTCTGTCTTCACTTTTCTTACCGGTTTTTTTTTCTTCCAGAATGAGCTTTTGTCTCTGATAAACACATCTGCAGAAAAAAAAAAAACGGATACAAGGCAGAAAGACAGTAAGAAGTAGCGGGTAGAAAGCCGAAA